>VDFB02074775.1:0-21787 GCA_007258455.2 Sequoia sempervirens | reverse complement strand
TTTGAAGCTATGATTTCTCCATTGAGACCTTTTTTGCACAAACAACATCATTTGCTAAATGTCCTACCAATTGACCTCATGTACTGCATAAATGTATGCAAAAAACAAACCAAAATTTATCCTAATTGAAATTCCACACTTTTTTGGCATACCCATTTCACACTAAGGTGTGATTGCTAGTTAAGTTTGATTTGTATGTTTTATTTTAGAACTAGAATGGTAGAGATAGGATAGAATAATACCATTGGTTGAAAAGTCGTTGTAAGAACCTTAAATTCATACCTTAAACCTACAAGATAAACCTTATAATCAAAACAAAAATCTAACACTTAAAACTAAAAACTATTGTATTTTGTGATAAAACAACCTTGTTTGACCTTAGTAAAGATGACTTATCTACTTGTTACATGATTAGGGCATAGTATTTGATGGGACCTACAATAAAACCCTTATGAATACAATGGGGGGTTTGTAGAAAGAGAAGACTATGTATGTGGTATTTCTAAAGTGGTACTTGGTTCAATTATGTGATGGTCAAGTAACACAAATCAATGCAAGATGATATCATTGGATGAGTATTAGTTGGCTAGTATATTATTACTAGATCAATATTCAAGAGAAAATTGATAGCTAAGTACTTGAATTTTATTTTATTGACACTTGATAAATGCAAGATTATAGTGGTATTATGTTTCTCAATTGAAGTCAAGAAAGTGGTTGACCTGGAAGTAAAATATTTTAGAAACTCATAAATGATACATATATAGATATATCTTCTTTATATTATCCTTGTAATTAGTTATGTATCTTCAAATATAAAAAATTAAAAGGAATCCAGTATTATCATCAATAATGACTTATAAGAAAATATCAAAAAGATCAAATAATAAAAAAAATATATCAATTAAACCTAAGAATATACCCAAGCATACAATAACATGTTGGTAAAATGTAATCATATATGTTGGTAAAACTTCTGAAATGAAGTATATGTTATTTGGTATCGTTAGTCAAGAATTTTGAAATCAATTCGTCCAAATTATTCAAGACTAATTTAGATCATTTTCTTGGACTTATTGGCAAAATCCACAAACTAATATAGAGTAAGCATTTTAATTGAATCATAATAGGGTTTGTGTTGAAAGAATTGTTTCCATTCTCTTTGTTTACGACATGGAATACACAGATCATATTTGTTCATGCCAATATGCTTCCACTACAAGATATTGTTTCATTTTTCTACTTGCTATTTTCATCTTAAAATTAAAAAAAATGTATTCTATAATATAGAATTATTTTCAATTAAAGCAAGGGACATAATTTTGGATGTGTTTGAATTTAATAAATTATAAATTAAAATAGACTTTTTAATGTGAAATTTTTATTTTTTTTCAAAAGTTGTGCTCGATGTTCGTCGAAATTTCGACGAACATCGAGCACAAATTTTGAAAAAAATGAAAATTTCACATTAAAAATTCACAAGTACCCGACAATACATCTGATTATACATCTTTCGTCGAAAATTTTCGTCGGATTTTGCAATCAAATGAGTTAGTGTGTTTATTACTCAAATGAACTTATAATGACTAGTTGAGGGTAGTTGGCTTGAATTTATGTTTTAAATTTGAAATATGAAGCTTCTAGGGTCATTTTCATGCTTGTGTAACTAAACTAGCTCAATTCTATTCCCATATATATTTAACCTAGGATATGAAATGAAACTAGACTAGATCCACAATAATACCATAAGAGAAATAATACAAGTAGGAATAAATCTATACAAAATATAGTAGAGTAACAATAAAAGATAACATAATATATTTACCTTGGTAAAATACTTTTGAGAAAAACCTAGTCTCCAAAGTAGAATCAATGTAGTAGTCTCAATAAAAAATTACAATTCAACATAGAGTAGTAGCAATCTTAATAAGAGATACATGAGATCTTTAACTCTATCTTTAGAGTCAAATTGACATCATAACCTTGCTCTAAACTCACTATACAAAAAAATATTCCGTACCCATCATAACCTTAACCATGTGCATTTATTTATAGGCACATCATAATACAAAACATCTATTATTATAAAATAATGGGTGTGAAACCATAGGCTAACTAATTTCCTTGAAAAAGGGCCCATTTTTTCTTGAGAGTTATTTCCTCCTAAACCAAAAAGCTAGAGTGATGCCTTGGGCCCCAAAATTATGGATGAGTCTATAATCTATTAGACGTGTGAAACATGGAAAATAAACACATTCCTAACATTTTTTTCTCTTCTGTATGTACATTTAATATAAAATAAGTTGGTTAAATATCTAGGGGAAAAAATGCCCATAATTGTCTTCCTCTATGCTTCTTCGTGCTCAATAATTTTTCTTAATGAATCCAAAACATTCATTGAAGTGTCCTAGATTCTTGGTCAAAACTATTTTTCTTCCACTATGTCCCAAACAAAATTATATTGCACATCAATGTGCTTTTCTTATGCATGAAATGTAGTGTTCTTTGCCAAATTAATTACACTCCAACTATCATAGTCAATTCTCATTGCAACTTGTACATCTGAACACAATATTTGAAGCTACACCACCTCTTTACAAGCTTAAGTAGCTACCATATACTCAACTTTAGTAGTCAAAAGAGAAAAAATTTCCTACGCCTCTTACTTATCCACTTAAGGGCACCACCAAACAGGTCAAATTCATAACTATTAGTGGATATCCTGTTTAATGCCACTATCCCAATTTGCATCAACAAAACCTATATTTCTAGCTCCTTGCCCAAATTGAGTCCTCCTAGTAGTAAATAGAATACTCTAAAGTGATATGAAGATATTTAAACACCCTCTTTACTATAGTTTAGTTCTCTTTGGATTAGACATAAATCTACTTAGAAGTCACACTACTTGGACAATATTTGGTCTTGTAGAGTCATCACATACACAAGCTTCAACAAAAATAACATACCTAAACATGAGACATGTCCTCTATCTTAAGATACTATTCAACATAAACTTTGTTCCCTCAGCAGGTTGTTGACTTATAATTACATCGTGAAATATTACAACATAGAGTTAACATACTCTTTCTAACTCTACCAAAGTTTCTTGTTAACCCTATCTCTCCCAATATCCATACTTGATATGGACATATTAGTTCCTAGATCCTTCATTTGAAATTGAGCTAAAATCTTATATTTAAGTACCCTATTCATAGCCTTATTATTATTGATTAATGATATTTTAGGTCAATGCAAGATAATGGGTCAAATTTTTGTCCAAAATGTGACAACTTTTTTCCTAAAATTTAAGTTTGTCATAGTTGGGATAAGAAATTTGAAGCACTTATACAAAAATATTAATATGGTGTAGTATGAAGTGTAGAATTTTATTTTTAGTTTTGAATATATAATTTATTCTAATACCTAGATGATAAAAATCAGTTTTGTATAGGATACAATATTGAATTTTACAGCATCTGAAAACATGCATGTGTGACCCATAGAATAAGTAGTATATGAATATTTTTTTAAAACCTTTGTGGAAAGATGCATATGATGTTGAAGTTGGTCACGATATATATATATATATATATATATATATATATATTTTATAGTAAATATATTTTTAATTAATTTTTTATTAGGGATTAAAGTTTTTTAAAACCTCTCATATACAACCCACATAATTTGACCTAAAACATGAATATTTTTAATTATGTAGATAATTATGTCTAAATTGTTAGACATAATTAAAAATACTAAAAGTAATTAAAAAATAATAATATATGTAATTTCAAGTTAATGAGGTTTTTCGTAATAGATTACATTTTAAAAATAATAAATTTTCACCGGTTTTAATCTCATCCAAAAAAATTGAAAAAAAGTCATCAACCATATTTACCAAAGTTAGTTTTTAATCTTGTTGCTACCATGACACCGTACTTCTAGGACTAAGGCTCAAGGTTAGATTTCCATATTGATTTCAAGCCTAAAACCAAAGAAAAAGTGTAAGAGTAAAAATTTAAAATTTTGTAGAACTAATATTAAGCTATGAAATTGATGTCATTTCTAAAAAAATGGATGTTAGGAACAATATTTGTTTAGAAATTGAGTATCCATTTCTTTTATATCAAATATTGATACTTATTAGTAAAATATAATAGGACAATGTTTTATTGATTACAAATGGGCATCAACTATAGAATTGAACTTATTTGTATGTGGTTTGTCTTTTGCTTATGATCTAGCTTAGCATCATTATTTTGCTATGTATCATATTCAATTTTAAAAAGAGATTCAATCACCAAAGCAACATTAAGTGGAATCAAGCATAAAATATTTTCTAGAGGAATCAAGCACATTGTGATATGTTGAACAAAGGATCTACATCTACTTGTACTTTAGAGAGATCAGGGAGCAATCCATCTATAAATTAAAAATTATTTATTAATTTTATCAAGATAATTTGGTAATTATAAGATCACATAAATGTCAACAAAAACAAAGTTCTGACACCCAAATAAATAGAAGCACATTGAAAGAAGGGGATAAAATGATAAAAAGATACAAGAGGGATTAGATAAATGAAGAATGCTGGAAACATTCAATTTGGTGGCTATGAAAGGCGATAACATTGAAGAGGCCAACATGGGTGGGTGAATGTGGAAAAATGAGTCCAAATAAGTCTTCAATTGCATTTCCAACTATGATGCTGCCATTTATATTTTAAAGAAATATGGATATAGCACAATGTTGATATAAATTATGCTATTTAAAATAATACAATTAAAAATTTGAAATCAAAATGATTTTTTTTAAAAAATTTGAAATAAATGTATTAGATAATCTTCTTATTAAGAAAACTTGGAGATCAATTTGAGACCACATAAATAAATTGTATAAAATATTTTTTTATAAAAAAATCTAGCATTTTAATGTCAAATAGTAATACAATTAATTAAAATGTCAAAAATATCAAAAGTAATGAAAAATTAGGCACATTCATAAAAACCCAAAAGGATGACAAATCAATAAAACAATTTATCTCTAGTGTTGCTAATACTATTGATTCTAGTTAAAAAAGACTTGAACTAAATATAAGAATGCAACATGATAGGAAATAACAACTACTTTAGTTAATACATTAGTTTTTGACAAATGAATGATAACTAAGAAAAGTGAATTTTTAAATGCAAATGTTAAAACTTTGAGAAGAGTAATAAAAAGAAAGTGAGTATTGAAGATGACTTAATTAACCAATATTGGGATTTTAGTGGTAGACTTTCAAGGTTCCACATGAAATTAAATAATGAAACCAAGTCTTTAAATTAAAAAATATTGACATGTTCATACAAGCGTATTATCTAATATTAGAGATATTGAAAAATTAAGAATGGGATTTTAAAAAAATATGATCCTCATATAAAAAATATATTATCCATGACTTATACACACACACACACACACCCCCTAATTCACTTCTAATGACTTTATACCAACTTCTAGTGTATTAATTAAATAAATTATTATTTAATTAATCACCCCATAATTAATCCTTTTCTACCAATTAATTTAGTTAAATTCCCCTCCGTTCCCTAAAGTCAATTAAATAAATTAATCTAATTAATAAACCTTAGCTTCAAATTCATCCAACTAAATCAATTAATTAATCTATGATTAGTTAATTGACTAAGCTAATTAATCCCCTCTTAACATTTCTTCTAATTTAATATTCCACATCATCACTAGTGAAGAAAAAAATTTATCCTTTTAATCTCAACCCTCCAATCCATCTACATGGATTCAAATCTCAACTATTCTCCTTCTTCCATATGTCCCTTATCCACTTCATGCTCACACATTTGTGAGCATGCTCTTCACACATGACACCTCCATTCTCACACATGTGTGAGCATGCTTGGTCTTACACCTCTTCCTCCAGTTTCTTGTTCGTTATTCAATCTTCTATTTTTGATCAAATCTCCTCCATTAATCAAGAATAATCTTACCTCCCTTGACACTTGTATAGAGGCTCTGAACTCCATCCATGCAACTCCATCTCAACCATTGATTCTATCCTTCCATCCCTACCCTCCATTTTCAATTGAGAAAATCTATTTAAGGCAGGCTTGCAATGCTCCTTTCATCCATAATATTCACTCTAGATCCATATGATGCCATTTTTATCATCAATCAATCATATTACAGCCTTATGCTATCAAAATAATGATCTTTTAGCAATGAGCATCCATAAGAAATCACTTGGAGCACATCCACACCATCACAACAAAAGTATAAAGCATTTTTTCTTTATTGATTTGTATTTTTAGATGTTTATTTTCTATTCTTTCCTCTAGATCAAGAGTGTGACCATTTATTTGAGTCTTTGAGTTGTTTATTGCTACTAACCCATTGTGTGTAGGTTGGCTCTAGGAAAATTCACCATCAGCAATTCTCTGATGGAAAATTCACCGTCATGAAAAATTCAACCTCAAGTAAAATTCATGGAAAATTACCACTAATATTTTTAATATATATTTCAAAACTTTGATTTTATTAAAATATTAATACAGTTAATTTTCTAGGCTTTTGACAGTGAATGATGATTTTATTTATTGGGGGTGAATTTTCCCATGTTGAATTTTCCGTTGAATTTGCCATATGCTATAACTTAGATAGTGAAATACTCCAACTAATTTTCTAAATAAAAATTTTCATTTTTACAACTCCATGTGTACATGCATTTCATCAAATAATGTGTCTATATTCTGATTTGTACTTGGGATTTTTATATAATGCCTCAAATGTAATTTACAAATTATTCGATATTGTAAATTTGGCAAAGGTTAAGCTCATGCATCCATTCTTCATAATGCTGGAAATGGGCAGAATAGACGTTAAAAATTGTTCCAGAATTTTATATAAAACATAACTAAGTAGTTTTTTGACCTAGCATTTTAAAAATGTGGAGTCGACTCAAACCGAACCACACTAAAGCTGATTGTATTGAGACTATAAGCAGTCACACACCATAAATGAGAGTCTTGCACCCTGCAGCCTAACGTCTCTTTTTCCGATGTTCACCCGATTCCCATAAACTATTGCACCAGCAAGTAGACCACACCTTCAGGCCCACATACTTCCTCTGAGTAGTCGCAACTTGCAATTTAATCCATGTCAGCCTTGGAACACTGGGCAGTGCCTATTATCCCCTTACATCACTCTTTGGATGACCTCGAATTTTCAATATCCAAGACATTCGGTGTTGATTACTTGATAAAAATGTATAATAGAAGAGTTAAGATCCAGAAGGAAAGGGAGATCAAGTAATTGCTAGCGGTGGTTTATGTTTCAGGTTGTTGTGGTGTTCTGTCCTGCTGTTGATCGGTGGGTCCATAGACTGTTTGGCCTCGTGGACGTTATTAAAAGTCTTCATTCATTCATTCAATATGAGGCAAATCATTGACTTTTCCTTTGGAAAGTCATGGAAGCTATATGCAATGTAGCCTACTAAAACCATTAATCCTTTCATTCAACTCCCTTTGCAAATGGAAACTTTCGGATGAATGACTCTTACTAAGAAAAATAAATAGCACAGACTTCAACACAATGGTACAAATTTAAGCCTTGTGTTGCGATGAATAATATTAGATAAATTATTCAGTTCATTTTGTTATTTATCTTCAAACTGTAATATCCATAAATTCATCTTGGAACAAGACTTCACGAATTTCCAAATGTCAATCATCATAAATCGATGCAAGAAATTTGTATGATCTCTTCAACAACCAGCTAGGGTAGAAATCTTGCACTATTGAAACCAACAATCCCTTAGGGTTTCGTCCAAGGATTTATGCTCTTCAAATTCTCCAATTTTCATCAAATATAATCTAGCATGTAAAAATGAGCTTCCAAAAGCACTTTTGTTTCCATCTTCGAAAACACTAGAATGACTTTTCAAATTCTCACACTTTTAATATTTTATTTAAACCCAAGAAATAAAGTGACTTATTAATATTCATTAAATATCCCACTAGAGTCACTTTATGAAACTTATTAAATTAATTAAATAACCACCCATAAAAAATTTCTTGGTTGGGTAATATTAAGTAGTTAAATTAAAATATTCCTTGTTCTTGGACTTAAGCCTATAAGAATATGATAGGCTAATTGGTCACTCCAAATTATTTCTTGGAAGGGGAAATTACAGTCCTCTCTTCCCAAAATTGCTTTCCCTCAAGCAATTGCAAATTAGGATGTTGAGGAATATGTTGGTCTTCCTAAGTGGCATCCTCCAATGTGGGCAGGGCTCTCCATCTGATTAGATACTCCTTGATTATTCTACTCTTCAATCTTCTTTCTTTGACATCCATAATCTCATCAGACATCAAAACCAATTTTCCTTCTTCGTCCAAGGGTGGAAGCTCCATTGATGATGTAATATGCTTCCATAAATCTTTTTTAAGGCATAATACATGGAACACATTATGGATCCTATTATTTTTTGTCATCTCAAGCTCATATGCCACTCCCCCCACTCTCTGAACAATCTAGTAGGGACCATAGAAGCAAGGTTTTAATTTTTTTGCACTACTTTTCTTTAAGGAAGATTGTCTATAAAGTTGTAGATACAAGAAAACCAAATCCCCCACCTCAAAGCTTCTCTTTAATCTGTACCTATTTGCATACATTTTCTATTGGTTTCGGGCACTCTGAAGATTATCCTTAAGTGACTTAAGGATATCCTAACTCTCTTGGATCCAATATTTAGCTTTGGGAGCCATGCTATCATCAAAAGCTAAATCTAGAAATTATGGAGCGTCATATCCATATAAGGATTGAAAGGGAGTCATCTCAATTGACATGTGATAGGTGGTGTTTTAATAGTGTTCACCCAAATGCAACCATTTGATCCAAGTCCTCTAATACCCCAACACATAATTATGCAAATATCCCTCAACCCACTTGTTCACAATCTCTATTTGCCCATCCGTTTGAGGGTGGTAACTGGTGTTGGGGGTTAACTCGATGCCAACTAACTTGAATAACTCTTGCCAAAAATCAATAAGGAATTGGCTATCCCTATCACTGAATATATTTCTTGGCAACTCATGGAATCTGAACACCTCCTTAAAAACAACTTTGCAACCTGAGGTACCTTATACTGCAATGAGAGCAAAAAAGTGTATAAACTTGGTCACCGATCAAATACTGCAAAAATACAATCTTTTCCTTGCACCTTGGGTGGACTAGTAATGAATTCCATAGACAGACTCTCCCATTTCTATTTTGGGACTCTCCCATTTCTGTTTCGGAATGGGAAATGGTTGAAGCAATCCAATTGGAAAAGTGTGTTATGACTTGTTTTGATGACAAGTCATACATTCCCACACATATCGCAAGACATCCTCCTTGAGGCCTTTCCATGAAAACATCTCTCAGACTTCCCTATAAGTTTTAAAATATCCTATATGTCTTATCAATGGTGTATCGTGGATGGCTCTCAAAAATTTATCCTTAAGATTTGACTTAGGAACCAAGTAAATTATGTCCTTGTAATAAATAGTATCATCTACTTCCTTGTATCTATCATCCAAAGTTTTCCCATTTATGATCTCACATGCCAATGTGTTTTTAGAATACTCCACCAAAAGGCGAACCTTCCAATCAGCTAAGATTTCTGCTAGAGAACAAATAGTGGGCTTCACAACCCTACCCGACAATGGATATAACCCTCCCTCAATAAGTGGCAATAGATATAAGCCTCCCTAAAGGAGTCACAATGAGTATAAAATCAAGATGCAGTATTGCAATGAGTATAAAATCAAGTTGCAGTATTACAATGAGTATAAAATCAAGCTGCAATATAAAATCTTATTCTAGCTAAAGAAGCAGCAAAAAAATAAGAAGAAACTCGATCGATTGATAATGTTGTCCTTTATATTCTATTTAGTAGATTTGTACCCATGAGTAGATTTGTTTGACACACAAGTAGAAGATTTGTATTGATGAGTAGATTTTTTTGACACATGAGTAGAAGATTTGTACTGATGGGTAGAATTGTTCGACACACAAGTAGAAGATTTTTACTTATGAGTAGATTTTTTGGACACACGAGTAGATTTGTTGGACACATGAAATTGCTAGGATTTGTTTAGAACAAGAAATCTTTGCCATATAAGCCCCCCTAATTTCATGATACGAACAAATCTTCTTATAATTAATTAATGGGGGCAACCTGCTAGTCTACATATTCTATACATAACATGCCATTCCCCCCCACTATCTATCCTCCACCATAGCCTAGAAAGAGCATCATAAACAACATTATTTTTCCCCTTAACATATTCTATATCAGAATCATACGCATGTACATTGTTGACCCAATTTTATTGTCTCTCATTCAAATCATTTTGTTCTAGAAAATATCTTAAACTATTAAATGGTCGATCTTGACCACAAACCTCCCACCTACCAATTATTTTCTAAGGTGGATGGAGCAAGGTGGCAGCAGTGGAATTGCATCATTAGATTTACATTTTCTAAGATAGGGGAAATTAAATGGGGAATTTACCTAGGGATGCAAATTCTCTCCATTACATTTTCCCCCACTTTAGCAAGCATGTACATGTTTGTGCGAATGTGAGGTAAAGTGTAAAGAGGTTGAAGAGAATATATCTGAACTTCCAAGGAAGTAGATCTTCGATCTAGCACACCTAGATGTGCAAGAAGTAGCTCTATAGGTTCTTGATCCCATAGGACAACCTTGACGTGAAAGAGAGAGAGAGAGAGAGAGAGAGAGAGAGAGAGAGATGGCTCCACACATACTCGATCCTATGGAAATGGAACAAAGGCTCCACAGGTTCTCAGTCCTACAAAAATTGAACAAAGGCTCTACATGTTCTCAGTCCTATAAAAAGGAGCTTTGTAGGTGCTTGGTCCTCCAAAGGGGGCGCCACAGGTTTTCGATCCTATGGGGCTAGCATGAAAGGAATCCACAGGTGCTCGGTCTTGAAGATTTTGATGTGAAAGGCCCTTATAGGTGCTTATTCATGCAAGGAAAGCTTGACGAGGTGCTTAGTCTTGCAAGATTGATTATAAAAGCGGCTTTACAGGTGCTCAGTCCTGCAATGCAACATGTTAAGCTATAGAAAAAAAATGTAAGGCAGAAAAGTTCAAAGCAGATAGACATGTCACAACATAAGCAATTGAAGGAGAAGTTTTCAAAGGGGTCCCTTAGGAACCCTCCAAATCAACAACAGGCCCATGGAAAGGGACACTCTGTTTGAAAATCACGACATTTTTCACAAATGATTCTATCATCAAGGAATCCTTTTGAAAGATCTCTTTCATCAAGGAATTCAATAAAAATAATGCTCCTTCTCAAAGGAAAGTTTTCAAACTTCTTCATCAAAAAAAGTACTCCTTTGTCAAAGGAAAGTTTTCACATTCTTTTTCTACGAATTCGTTTTCGAAAGAAAAATCTCACTAAAGGGGCCTTGTTGAAGCATGTATTTTTGAAAAATGAAAAATTTATAGTAAGGGATTCATTGGCCACCTAATTCACCTTATTGAAAATCAGAAAAGTATGGTATTCCCCCTTAGGATGGTGTTGTGAATCAAAGGAGCATGTGGCATCCTAAGGAAAGACAAAAAAAGCAGTGATATTGTGTCCCATGAGACGTAACGAGATGTAAACATGGAAATGTTGTCACGCATGTGAGGGACAACAAATAAGCACCACAACATCACAAAGCAAGCAAAAAGAGAGGCAAGAAGAGATAAAGAAAACTAGGAACAAGTAGAGACAAAGAAACCAAGAGTCAAGGGGATCTAGAAGTTCGGGGTTAGATTAGTTCTTATAGGTAACCTGTGATGTATTGAATGAAAGATCATTGATCCCTGAAGTTCCCAGATCATGAAGAAGAGCACATGAAAACAAAATAAAATTGGTTCAACATGGAAGAGGACCTAAATGCCCCCAATGCTTTGCATCATCTGCAATTGTCAAAAATCAAAGTCACAACATATAGAAGAATGATGAAACATATAGAGGAATTTTACGAAAAAATGTTCACTCTTGTATCCAAGCACCTACAAAGGTAGCAAGGGTCCTCCAAGAACACATAAAGATAGGCACGCAGGGGGGGAGAACACAACACATTCACAAATCTAATCTATAGATAAAGAAGAGGTACCCCCTAATCCTCATCAATCGGGAGGTCGTCATTCTCCGAATCTAGATCATTATATGGGTAGGGAGGATGAGCTGCAAGGGCGAGATAGCAATGGGATCACCCTTTGACTCTCTTACAACAAGGGCCAAGGAATAAGGCCCCTCAAGGTCTCCTTCACTCAACTCCTATGAGGTAAAGGTCATCAATCTCACAAAGTTCAATGACAGAGCCGAGATGTCATCCACCGAGTTAAACATGCACTTAAATAGGGTACCATGTGTTAACCGAGAGAGAGCAGAAGGAGGCACCCAAGATCCACTGTCGATGTCATAGAGATGGGCAGTGACAAACTCAAGGGACATTGAGGTTACCTCTATCACTAGGACGACACAAGCTAAAAAAAAACTCCCTTTTGAAGAGGTTGTTCCCTTCTTCTAACCTCCACTTGAAGCATGGTCATCCTCCAACTTGCGTTTCAACAAAGGATGTGAAATCCCCACAAAAGAAGTGGAAGGTGAGGAGGAAGAGGACAAAACCGTAATAGAAACCACCATGGTATTTAAAATGTCCATAGGCTAGGAAAAAGGAGAAATGTCTCAAAGGTACATCAAAATTAGAGGCTCCATGAAAGGGGTGATGAACACCTGCAACCTTTTGGAGTGAGGATCATCAACATTCTCTAGGGGATTTGGGAGCAAAACTGAGGTGAGTGGAACTGAAACAAAAGGAGCAAAAGAAGGAAGCACATCAAGAGGTGTAGATAAAGGAGTTGCTAGCTCCCCTTCCGCCTTCTACAAGGAAACCTTTTTAGCGGCTAGAGCCTTTCTCTGGTGCTTACGCTCATGTGCAAGTCAATTTCGTCGACTCCAAGAACTAGAAGTCATTACCTGGGAAGGAATGAGAGGCTCCTATTTTTCCATAGGAGTATCCTTCGCAATTGTCAACAATGGAAGGACCGTCTCCTAGGTAGAGATAGCAGGAGGAAGCGTAGGAGTGGAAACAACAATAGGTGGACAAGCAAACACTAGTGCCTTGGGAGTGATCCTCTTCCTCTTTGTTGTCAGAGGGGCAAGAACGGTAGGAGGCTGCAAAGGTTGAGATGTAGGGGAAACTCCATGAGATCCCTTCCCCTTGTCATAAACAATGGGCCTAGGCATCATGGTCAAGACAAGAAGTTCAAACACTTGGCGCTTGACATTTTGCCAAGCGAGCACCATCAGACTCCCCATGCAAGGCATGAGAGCAAGAACCAAAGGCATCACAATAGGGTGAGAAGTGGCAGCTAATGGAGCAGAAGGAGAGGAAGGCTCTTAGGTGTGAGCAAGCTTCCCCTTTCCCTTTTGTTGGGAGGAGGAGGCATCTTGATGCTATGCAATCATAGAACTTTTTACGGAGATGGCATAGGGAGAAACTAGATAGGTCACCTTTGGCAGGTCATTCCCCTAGTCTTATACTTGACATAGGAATGATACAACAAGTTCATCCTTAGAGGGAGGGGTCCAACGGGAGTGGGCCAAAAGTGGTCTAACAAGAAGCCCCCACATGACACTAGTGATTGTAATCGATGTCATGCACGACGTGCACAAAGCCCTCATAATAATTCTTAAGACATTTATGAATAACCAAAGTGATTCCATTCATGGAAACCAACCATAGAATGCCTAGTTTTACCCTAAATAAATCCAACTCTGGAATTATAACAAAATAAGTATCTATGACCCTAGTTCCATAGAATCGAGAGGAGGGACCGAGATTCCATCGTGTGTACATATAGTGGTCTTTGATTCCTTGTATTCCTCCCTATGCAAAAATTTGATCAACAGAGTATCCTCCATTATGGCATTCACATGGCTCGCGGGATCTACTAGGACACTGGTCACAATGTTGCCATTGTCGTGAGCGGGAATGTACAAGGGGGGAGGCTCTTTTTTCATAGGTAGATCCTATGATCTGAAAGTTATATCCGATGATCCATTCAAAAGTTGAGAGGCAGGAATTCTTGTAAATGAAACCATGTTTACCTATTCCGATGGAACAAACTTGATAGACTCCAAAGATTCAACGGACCAACAGTGACCTATCTAAGTTTTGCTCCTAAATATCTAAGAGCCCTTCTAACTACACAACTAGAGCTTATAGATTGGGTTGCAAGGTTGCACGTCCTCCAATATGTGAACTTACAACACTCCTAGGGAGCAAGAGAAGGTCCTTTGATACTGAGAGATGAACATAAATAGTTTAGGTCAGGTTCACCAGAATGTAAAGAAGGGGGACCCGCCACCCCGAGAATCTAGGTCACAGGAGAGTCCTAAGCAACGGGCTGCCCTAAACTACCTTGGGTTTGCTAAGAAAATTGAAAGGGACAAGGTATTGAGGTTGAAAAGGAAGGATAGATGGCATGTCACTTTCCTTTTGCTAAAATCATATGTTCACAGGGTCAAAGGAGCCAATTTACAAGGTTTGGTCTGCTACCCAAATAGCTCACTATTTGAGGATGACAACGCGGATTTCAGAATCCAGCACAGTGCTCTGGTGTCTCAAGGATGCACTAGCATCTGTATAGATAGAAGGTCCAAAAAGCAAACTGAAACATGGGGAAACCTACTAACTATCTAAATCATAGATGTTTTATGCTACGAAAAAATACTAGAGAGCATAAAACTGGAAGTGTAACAAGAGGAATGTTGTAACTAAATTATGCTAGAATAGATAAAGAGAGGGTGATGAATTAGACCTGTCCACTCACAAATTGAATCGTCAAGTATCTCCTCTCACATGCACCTGTACACACAAAGATGAAAAAAATGTTAGGGTTGCACGTTTAGAGGACTACCTCAATCAATCCCTTGCTTTGGTGTTCCCACCTTCATGGACAAACAAATAGCCACAAAGTATAGAAAATGATAAAGAAATAGAAAGGAAGTGGTGGTACTAAAAGAAAGCACCAACAATAAGTATGCTATGTAGTAAAAAAAATGATGTAAAGAGAAAATAGTAATGAACAATATCTACTTCACAAATACGAGCACTCAAGGCAAGTAGTCAAAGGAGAAAGCTTGTGAATCCTCCAACAACAGTGTTGTCACAATAAACATGGTGTAGAAGCCAAGAATAGTAGCTTGCAACCAAGGAATAGTGATGTAAAAGCTTGCAAGTGAAAGAATCGAGCTAAGAGTGTGTAGAGAGTGAATGAGATCAAGAAGGAGCTTGAGATTGGAGAAGAGTGTTCAAGAGTTCAAAAGAGAATAAATGAATGAGAAGTTAGAGCATTTAAATGGAAAAAGGGAGGCAAAAGACCCATTTTTCATCAATCAAGGAGGCAAGAGATGTTACACTTCGCCACCAATGGAGAAATGTAATGTCTCTACAAATTCCAGAGGTAGGAATCTTGTCAGGACAATAGCACAACATGTGATTTCCATGCGACGTGTGTTGCAGCACCTAGGCTGACCTCCATTTGGTTTGAAAACAATTTTTGGCTTGTACTGACCCTAACCAAGTCAGGAATGTTATTATGCTTGTGTTTTGGTTTGGACCTTAGAAGGTCTTGCATTTGTGTGTGAAGAGTTAGTCATTAGGACTAAAATCTTCATTGGTCATCATTGGTATTAAATTTTGCTTTATGGAACTTTGGACAGCATATGTTAAGTTATTAAGCATTTAGTGTATTAAAGTCACATCATCATTGGTTAGAAGATGCCAAGTAACGGTTAAGGGAGATGCTAATTGCTCGAGATCAAGGTATTGGAGATCCTAGGTTTGAGGAACATAACACAATCAAAGCATAATGAAAGTTGCAAATTGCGGGTGTACAGTTGCATGGAAAAATTTGTGTAAATTGCATGCAATTCAGTGATGGGAATCCCTAGAAAATAGGGAAGTGCTCGACCAACTCCCCTTGAACTGTGGAAATGGCATCAAAATGATGGTAATGGGCCCGTAGACAGGGAGTCTTGGCATTGTAATCGAATTTTGGTGTGAAAAATAGAGGATAGTTAGTAGATTTTCAGTGATTTCTGTGTGTTACCCGTGTGTTCAGAAAAATAGTGATTAGAAAGACTTTGTTTATACAGTTTTCTCACGGTTCTTGGATTCCTGAAATAGCTTGTAGTGTGTTTTCATCTTGTAGATAATAGTTAAGATTAGATTCAGTGATTTGGGTTCATAGTTAGAGCGGTAGAGTGTAGTTCTGAGATTCCATTGTGTTTTGCAACAGAACTGTCATAGGCGTTGAATGCTCAGATTTAGTGTTGTATTCATGTTCTTAGAATAGATTTGTTTCATTCTTCTTTTTGTATTTAAGTTGAGGAGCGTTATTGATTTGAAGCTTGGGATTAGAATTTAGAGGGTTGTAGACTCAGTTTTGAGCAGTCAGCCAATAAATGGCTCCCCCATGAAATCTGCCCGTGGAGTTTTCCTGAGGTCATGGAAATGATAGGGGAGCCATGCTTTTGTACATATTTAGTAATAGGAAACTTTGAGAGCCAAGCAAAAGTTGGAAATACCAAACCCTAGGCGAGTGTAAGCTACCCGGTTAGGAGTTTGGAAAAGAAGAGTTAAGAACTTAGGCAGGGGAAAAGTGCCACTGTACGGAGTCAGTACGGTACCAGGTGGGGTAAGGTGAGGCCTTTACATGCAAAAGGGTTTGGGACTTCAATCAGTCCACTAGAAGGAGATTAGAAGAAGAAAGCACAGAAACCCTAACAAATAGGTCAATTAGCCCTTTTGTCCAAGATGATAGGAATGCACTGTACGACAGTGACAGAGGTCTGAAATCTAGTAGAAGATTTAAAGCTCTAAAAAGGGTGCTTGAAAGTGCCTTTTGTTTGGTAGGTTGTTTGTCAAGTGTGAGAGGAAAAGTCAGAAAACTGACTGGTAAGGGCTAGTAGAGTTTAGGCCTCACCTAGGCAATTTTATGCAATCGGGTAGTTTGAAGGTTGAACACCAAGCAAGATGGATCCTTTTGGATACAAACAGCATGGAGACAGTATCTACAACTCCCCTACAAGCAGTTCTAATAGTTTGAAGAAGTTGGCACTTAGATCCTTCTAAGTCCAAGGTAGAGTAGGCAGTTGCAAAGAGTATTGTATCCTTCAAGGTGAAGCACAAGGAGAATAACTCTTGTGACAGAGTTAGAGGAGGGCTAGTTAATGATCTAGGCCAGTTTAGAACCCTGAAGCCATCAGGTTCTTGAGTGAAGACAGAGAGAAAGGTCTTCTAGTTGATTAGTGCAAGCACATCTTGGAGGACATACATCAACGCATGCATCCCCGACAGAGATTCCTCCACCGACGCTAAAAAGACATGACTAGGTGGATGGAGCGAGGTGGCAACAGTAGAATTACATCATTGATTTACATTTTCTTAAGGTAGGGGAAATTAAATGGGGAATTTTTCTAGAGGTGTAAATTCGCTCCATTACAATTTGATTGTACATATATATGGGTATATTAAATTAATTTAGTGTTCATGACTTGTGAAAAAGTTTCACGAAATCTTTTTTAGTAGATGATGTGTTGTGAAAAGGGGATGGATTAGGTGGTTTAGGGACATTGAATAGGGGGAGGGCATAAAAAATTAAAGAATTATGAAGGTACATGTGGGTAAAGATAAAGTTTAGGTCATTATGATAATATAGGAAATGAAAGGAAGGTAGGGATGTGAGGAGAAGAGTGGAATGTGTAGGCTTAAGGGATGTATTGGGAGCTGAAAATTGTAAAAATAAAGGTGAAAGAGGAGAGAATATAAGATATATAGGTAGGTAGGAATAAGTAATAATTCTAAGAGAATGCAAAAGGTAGGATTTGAAGTTTGTTGGATATGAATTTTGATCACTCAATGTAGGTACTAGCAATTGCCCCCTAAAATGATGACTCATGTCTTACCTTTACAAAACAGTATTATGCATGTATGAAGAATGGTGCATGTGTAACACTACATAAGCAAGAAGAGAATCAGTTGCAAACAATGTTGATAGGCATGACTAACATATCAATTGAAATAATTAATGAATTGCTCCTCTTTAATGCAAAATAAATATTGTCATTGTGTTATAATTAATAGGAGTGATCTATATAAACAATAAAACTCATTTTAAAATGACTATAGTAAAGCCTATCAACTCCTTTATATTAAAAGAAAAGTATATTGAATTACATATGTCTATCTATGTACCCATTACACATTAAAGTGTGATTGCTAATTTATAAACCCTTCAACCTTTCCAAAAGTTGTTAAAGCATAGAGTGCACATACATCATCTCATATAGTAGTTATTTGAGACTCTCTAGGGAATTTTGTTTTACTAAGGTTTCAAAGATTCATTACAATAATTATGAATTATTGATGTATAATGGTTTAGCCAATTAATTGCCCTTTATCTATGTGTTGACAATATGAAACATATTTTTTGGGGCTACTCTTTTCTCAAGAAACAATGGAATGTGATTTTTAAAGGCTTCCATGTTATTTTTTATCATTATTTGAATTGGAAAGAATATATTTATTCTAGGAATGCACAATAATATGGTTATTGTATGATTGTTGATTTTTTTAGTCATATCATCTTTATATATATATATATATAGGTTCATGTTGTTGTCATTTCATATTGATTGGTGAACCCACCTCTTTTTTTTGTTGTTTCATAATATATATTATGAAACAACGGAAAAAAGAGGTGGGTTCACCAATCAATATGAAATGATAACAAGATGAACCTATTTTCCTTTATTTCATTAGGAAATGAAATCCCCATAAAGAATTGACTAACAACCCTTAGGTGAATCAACTCAATGTGAGAATCTTCAAATTTCCTTATGCTTTGAGGACGTGGGTCAAGGTCAAACAACAATTTTTGGAGAAAACTAAAAATAGTAAATCAAACTAATTATGCCAACTCAAAATTGGAACAACAATATGAAACTTGATATTAGTAGAAATAAAAATCTAATTACATATCCGAGAAGGGAAGAAAGGTGTTTACCAGTCACCAAAAGTCAGTTTTCGAAGGTTGTCTAGGACTCATTGACCCATTGATGAATGGGTCTTTTGTCAGGGTTTTTAGAAATCTTTTGGGAGCCTCTGATAATAACATGTAGCTTTTGATTTGTCCAAGTTTCAGTGTTGGAAAGTAGGAAATCAAATTTTTAGGTTAGATTCTATGATTTGACAACAAATTTGAAAACTTTTGCAACTTCGACAAATTTTCCAAACTTGCACTACAAGAGGTCTTGAATCCTTCATCAACCTAAATTTTCAACACAAGCACCGAGAGGGGAAATTTTTTTTTTTTTGGTGAATGGTGGTTTGCCTTGGTCAAACCCTATTTTGGTGATCAAACCTTGAAATGAAATAAAGCATGAAAGACGGAATGATGAATGAACAATGCTATGTTATTAATCAAAAACCCTTGTAGAAACCTTGGTAATGGAGATCTTAGGAGGTCTACAACTTGCATGAAATGGCTCTAATGGATGTGGATCTTGATACTTGAAATAATGCTTTGAATTCTTGAACTTGATCATGAAACCATGTTAGCTCCAAAAACATGCATGATGCAAGAAGAATTTGACATGATGAATAGATCTTGAATACTGCAATAAATCTCTGATAAATTTTCTATTGAATGCTCTTGATCATCAACTTTTCTCTTGTGAAATTGCTCTTCAAATTGCTCTTGAAAAATATAGATTGCTTTTGTAATTGCTAGATGAGACTTAGTGAAATAACTTTGTATTTATAGGTATGTATCCTTAATTTCCTAAAATTCAAATATTACAAGCTGACAATGAAATATGGATTTGGGGACCTTAAAATACTGCTAAAAACATATTTTAAATTTAGGTTCAAAGGTCTAGGGAGGACCCATTCACCCATGGGAAAATGGGTCCTAGGTCCCTATTCCTAGAAAACACATTGCTCAAGGTAAAGTGTTATGTATTGACATTAATTATTGTCGGGTTTCTCCTTCAGGAAATATAATTTATTAGGCTTGTAAATGAATAAAAGAGCTTATTAAGGCATAATTAAGTCCAATTTAATTAAGAGGTCCCAAACAAGTGTGAAAATGTAAAGAGATACAGTTTTCTACACTACTATATATATATATGAAAAACAAGATGTGCAATTATCCTTTCTAGCTCAATTTTCATCAAAAATTTGTTATTCTAAAACTTTACCCTAATATATAACTTTAGAGCAACAATATTTTATATCAATCTCAAAAATTACTTCTATTGATCAAATATAACTTTATAACTTAATTACTTACAACATGTTTTATAAAAGCCTTATAACTAACAACATCAAGTTTCCACAGTCTAGGATAATCAAGTGCTAAAGTTTCTAGATTTAAATTGTGTGTTTTTAACATCAACGTTTTAGATCAAACTCCATGATTCATCATCAAGATGATTAGTATGCAACAAGAGAGAAGAATAATAGAATGAGATAGCAAACTTGGAAGGAAAAATAGGTGAGAGGTTGAGATGGATAGAAGACAATGGACTAAAGATTGACCAATAAAGAAAAGAATAAAAATATTATTTTAAAGAAACTTACCCCTTAATGATATTAAGCACAAAGAAGACTAAAGAGATAAATTAAAGAAGAGCTGAATCAAAGCAATTTAAACAAAATTTAAAAAGAACCAACACTAAAGAATAAGTAAAAAATATAAAAGAATTAAAGATCTTGTATATTAATATTATTATATATATATATATATATATTATATATAATTTAAAAATAATAATTTATATATTCTTAAACAAACCTAAATAATTTTAAAAAGAAGAGAATATATAAACTATAAATAAAGGAATTCTTTATGTTCTAATAATAAAATAAAAATAATGAGCAAAAACTAATAAGATAAAAAACTACAAAGAACTAAAAATTAAAGAAAATTATAACTTGGTTGAGCTATAAATTCTAAATAGATTTCTTTATATTCTAAAAATAAAATTAAACAACTATAAATTAAAGAGATTTCCTTATATTATGGTTGAGCTATAAAATCTAAAAGATTTCTTTATAATCTAATAATAAAATAAAAATAAGCAAAAAGAAAAACAATAAGGCAAAAAACTACAAAGAACAAAAAAATTCATAAAATAAAAAAAATAAAGAAACCAAAACTCAAAAAGACAAAAAGCAAAGAACCAAAAAAAAATAACAAGCAAAAAAATAAAAAAAGTTTATATTTATAAATCTATTTAGAATTTTAAGAACCAAATAATTAGCAATCCCACCTTGGTGTGCAATGGGTACACCGAAGAGTTGTGGAAGGTCAATTAAGGAAAAAATTGGTTTATTTTTGCATAGATTTGTGCAACACATGATATCAATTAGTAGGTCATTTAGAAAATGAGTTTTTGTGCAACAAAGGTCTCAATGGAGAAGTGACAACTTCAAATCAACTATGCATCCACTTATAAGGATCCAAACATGACTAAAACAAAACCTCTAAATTAGGAAGATAATCAAGTTGTTAGGGTTAGAGATGGCAGATCTAACAATTAAATGCAGATTTTATATAATAAATAGAGAAACTAAAACATACACAAAATAAATCATAACACAGAGAATTTAACGTGGTTCACCCAATC
>VDFB02074774.1:0-40628 GCA_007258455.2 Sequoia sempervirens | reverse complement strand
AAAAAAACATAAAATTAAAAGTTTAAGTTAGTTTTTTTTTGTTCTAAATGTTCTCTCCAACCCTAAAAGTAACCTCATTTCACTCTTTTGGCAAAATAGGAGGAGAAGAGAGAGTTGTGAAGAAAAATAGGAGGAGAAGAGAGGGCAACCAGCAAATTGTTTAAAACAAAAGCAAGGTCATATATCATTTGGGAAGCTTCATACTGCTAAGGAGGTGCATTGAAAGCTCATTGCTAGTGATTGGGAGGAGTTTGCATTGCATTCCAAGCCAAATCTAAGAGGTAAGTTTGATTTTAACGGTTTTTTTGTGTTTTTTTAACAAATAATTCATTGTAATTTGTAAAATCATTGTTTTTAATTTTTTATAGTTTGCATTTTTATTTACAAACCCTACTTGCAACTTAAATAATTTTACAAACCCTACTTGTTATTGCAGCCACATTCATTTGCAAATCAAACCATATTATTATTTTCACAATGTCTCAAACCCCAGTCAGAAAAGACCCTGCTTGGAAACATGCTGAAATCTTTCCCGGAATGAAAAGAGGAGAAGCAAAATGTAAATACTGCAAAACAATATATCATGGAGGCATAAATAGATTGAAATACCACCTTGCACACATACCCATCCATGATGCAGTGGGCTGCACCCTAGCACCTATTGAGGCTGTTCGTGAAGTGCAGGTGCAATTAGAAAATTTTGAAAGGCAAAAAGAAATTAGAAAGAGACAGAGGGAGGAGTTGGCAGGTGTTGGAGTTGGATAGGGACTTGGTGCTGTTGGAGATGCTTCTTCCATGCCTCCATACCGTCCTAGTGCTAGTGCTTCTGCTTCTGCACCATCTATTCCTATGCGTACTCCTAGTGCTGGTGGCGCTGCTACTGCTAGTGGTAGTGGCAGTATTAGTATTGGCCCTAGAGTTCGTAAATCTAGGGTGGACTCATATTTTGTACCACGAACTACTCCTGGTTCCCAACCGTCGCTTGAGAGCATGGGTTGGAACAAGGATGCACACGATGCAGCAAAAAAAACAATTGCAGACTTTTGGTACTACTGCACCATTCCCTTCCATGTAGCCAGGTAATTCTTTTTTCGTTTAATTGTTTTAAAATTTATATTTAAATTTTATTGTTTTAGAATTTAGATGTATCTCACTATCTAATTCAAATTTAAAGTTAAAAACTTAAATCTTTTCATTTTATGACATGTTTTAGGTCTCCTTTTTGGCAAAACATGGTTGATGCAATAACCATATGTGGGGCGGGGTTCAAAGCCTCCAGCGAAGATGAATTAAAGGGCCCACTTTTGACTCAAAAGGTGGCGGATGTGAAAGCACAATTAGAGGAGCAGCGTGTGCAATGGAGGAGGATTGGTTGCACCATCATGACTGATGGTTGGACCGATAGGAGAAATAGGACGCTGTTGAACTTTCTAGTTTCCTCTGGAGGTAATTGTACTTACCTTAATACATTGATATTTGAATTTGATTTAGTGATTAATAATTTAATAAGGCTAATTTATGTTTTTAATTTATTGAATAATTGGTAATTTGGTTTTGCTTATTTTTTCAGGTGACACTGTCTTCATAAAGTCCATTGATGCTTCCGCCCAATTCAAAAATGCCACATACTTATGTGAGGCTATAGAGGAGGTGATAGCCGATGTGGGGGAAGAAAATGTAGTGCAAGTGGTGACAGATAATGCAGCAAATTATGTTGCTGCTGGTAGATTATTGATGGAGAGGCACCCAACTATATTTTGGACTCCATGTGCCGCCCATTGCATTGACCTCATGATGGAGGATCTTGGCAAGCTCCCATGGATAAAAACATGTATGGAATCAGCAAGAAACACTTGCAAATTTGTTTACAATCATGCATGGGTGCTTAACCTTATGAGGCAATACACGGGGTTGAGGGAGTTGTCTCGTCCTGGCATCACTCGGTTTGCATCAAATTTTATCATGTTGCAATCCTTGATTCGGTCAAGGGCACCTTTGAGGCGCATGTTTGCTGGTGAGGAGTGGTCTTCCTCATCCTTTTCTACAAGCACTGCAGGGATTGTTGTGGCTGATTGCATATTTGATGAGGCAGGGTTTTGGACACCAGCAGATGAGATTGTGAAGGTAACATTTAATTCTTTATTATGTTTTAATTTTTAATCATATCTTACTTTTATTTGTTCATTTTCATTCACAGTCACACTTACTTATTTGTGAAACATGTTTGCACTTTGCAGTTTATTGAGCCCTTGCTAGTTCTCCTACGAGTTGCAGATGGGGAGAAGCCCGCAATGGGCTACATATATGAGGGCATGGATAGGGCCAAAGAGGCCATTAGATCAGTCTATGGTGGAGTTGATGATAAGTATCGTCCCATTTGGGAGATCATTGATAGGAGATGGCAAAACCAACTCCATAGGCCCATCCATGCAGCCGCATGTTTCCTAAATCCGGCCTTCCACTTCCGCCGTGATCTCCGTGCAGATAGAGAAATTCTTAGTGGGCTCTACTCGACGATAGAGAGAATGTTGCCCGCTGTTACTACACAGATAGTGCAGGAGATAGATGCCTTCACTAAGGCACGAGGAGACTTCTTTGCACGTCAAATGTGCAAAGATAGTAGGACAACATTAATGCCAGGTAAAAATATATTTAAGGCCATAATTTTCATCTTTTTATATTATAATTTATTATTAAATGTTGAACTTGAACTTGAAACTTGAAATGAGATTGATTTTGTTTCTTTTTCTCATCTCAGATGGATGGTGGGAGATGTTTGGTTCTGATACACCGAACCTTCAAAATGTTGCCATACGAATATTGAGCCAGCCATGCAGTTCATCCGGTTGTGAGCGCAATTGGAGTATGTTTGAGCACATACACTCCAAGAAGCGCAATAGATTGACAGTGGAGAGGATGAATGACCTGGTATATGTTCATTACAACCTTCGGCTCAGATACAGGAAGGCTTTTGACCACGACAACACCCCGATCTGTTTAGAGGAGGTTGATCCACAGTCTGAGTGGATCACTGAGGCTACAGACGCAGTCTTTAGTGACGAGGACCTTGATTGGGTGGACCAGGCAGAGAGAGGCTGAGGTTGTAGCCATGGCTGAGGAGGAGGCTAGAGCACGAGGAGACATAGCTACTGGTGGTGAGAGTGGTATGGGACTCAGACACAGGCAGAGACTATGGCTGCAACTGCAACATCATCCAGGACCTTTAGACGCCTTCGTAGGAAGGATGTTGGCTCCACTATTCCATAGGCATAGAGTGATAGACTTATAGCTATTGTTTTGAATCTTTTGATATTTCATATTTGTATGGAACATTTGATGTCATGGATTTCATATTCCATGAGTTTTGTATACATTTGACTAATTTTATATATCAAAGTATGTTATTTCCTTCAGCAGCGCAACTACAATTTGTGTACTTTATACTTATGTGATCATTGTATATTTGTGTATGTGATCAAATTTGCTTTTATTTGTGTTGTATTCAATAAAGGGTGCTTGAAACAAGTTTTAAATCTTTAAAAATCTCTAATTTTCTAAGGTTTTTTCAACTTTTTTCATTTTGCCGAGTCTGCGCCGAGTCCGCGTCCGAGTCGCCGAGTCGCCGAGTCGAGTCACCCTAGCCGAGTCCGAAATCTGGTGAACATGGTTGTAACTCCCATGAAAATCAGTTTTGCATGTGTGACATAGCCAATGTTTACTCCCCCCAAATTTTTGGATTTAGTTTTGCCCAAAATGGTGACATATTGCCATCGAGGACATTTGGCCATTCCCAGAACAGTTGAGGAATATTTCAAACATAACCAGTTGTCCAAGGGATGTACAGATGTCCTGCCCTTGTGGACAATGTCCTGGGAAAGCATATCCAGTTTCCCCAAAAACGGGGATAGCCAGGAGACATCCTCTACCATCTTGTTATCCCAAGACACCAATCAGGAGGCGGGGACACCAGTCAAGTGTAACATGACCAATACAAAATTCAGGACATTCAAATGTTTGCAGTTACTATCAGGTAGAATTATCTATGACTAATTGGTCAATTAAAATGGCAACCAGATTTTCATTTTTCCATGTGTAACAAAGCAAAAGAGTTGAGGCCAACATGCGACGCCGTGTGTGAAGATCACTATTAATTATTTTATGTATGCATAATCTTATATCTACTCATATGATTTGATTTTTATTATATATGAATTCACTCTTCAACTGAAAAATATCATTCAAATATAATACTTACTAATTAATAAATTATAAGCATATCACAAGTGACACTCATAATGGTAGATAAATAAATTCTCCCTAACTTAATATATCTTTTATTTTAACATAGATGAGTATTTGATGTACTTCTCTACTAGCCTTTTCTGAAATTGATTATATTTGTCCATACTAAACATATTAAAAAGGGAAGAACACCCTGAAATAATCTCATCCAATAAGGGGGATATTAAATGATTACAGAGAGGGTTGACAATCAATAGGAAATAAAAAATACTATATAAATATGATGAACAAATACCAGCTTTTACTCAATTCCCAATGCAGAAATCAAACAGAAGAAAGATTACAATAATGATGTCTCCATGTGGAACAATACATGACAATTAATTTCAAAATGCCAAAACTGGAGGCAAAATACTTTCACTTTTGATTGAAGGTTCTGTCTAATAATTCGAAGACCTAATGCTAATTTTACTAGAGAAAAATAAAAATAATTTAAATTATCCTTCTATGTGACTTACGAAATTAATCAGGGTAAATAGAGACAATAAAAGGAATATGACAAGAAGTACCATATGCATGTGTTTTTCCTGCACTCTCAAGTGATCAATCTGAGCCATGTGAAGCAAACCACGCAACGTATGCATGCGAACCTCAAGAGAATCATCATTCAGCATATCCATCAATAAATCCAGTGCACCATCAGCAAATTGCTCAGAGAAGCAACTGAGCCTTGCCAAAGAATGAATGGTGGCCAGACGAACCTACAAAGGCAAAGACAGATGTACTGTTTATAGCAGATACCATGTTGGGTATAAATGCGGCCTATGAAAAATATGTCTCCATGAAGAAGATATGCATGCAGGATTTTCACAACAAATCTACACCAATTATTACCTCAAAGAATTCATCCTCAACTCCATGAAGAAAAGCTCCAGCAGCACTAAGGGTTAGAAGATTCAATTCTTCACCACAGTCTAGGTGATCCCTGACATCTTCAGTTCCACAAGTTAATTTCTTTGTTGCTTTCCCCAAAATCTTCTTACTAAGAGCTTGGAGCAACACATTCTCAGATAAAGGCCCCATTTCCCCAAGTGCTTCAAGTGCTTCACTTCTCACTCTCATACTCATATCCCTTGAGAGAGTGCACAGCTGCATTGCAAGTGTAAACATTTACACAATAAATTATATAATGAAAGTATTTGAGAATGCCCTGATATGAATAGAAACAAAAAATCTGGTATTAGACTAAAAGATGAGTTTATGTCAATTAAATTCTAAAATACAAACCTTATGTCTGTAACATACAAATTATACAACATTAACTCAATCCAATTACATTTAATTTAAGGAAGTGAGATTTCTCTGAAAAATAAAGTCAGTCACAATTTATAAAAGGTTGAATGTCAACATGTCACATTTGTCAATCGAGATGAGAAACATTGAAAAATTCTGGGGGTTCGTGGCACCACTTAACAAGGCATATATTGCCTTTGGCTTATCCTTCTTACAAAACATATAATAGAGCATATTTAATTTAGCGCAATTCAATGTCAACATGTAACACAATTTTGGTCAGTGATGAATTGATAACTTTAGCATATACAAACTAGCATAGTTCTAGGTCAGCAAATGCATAGAACATAGGACGATTATAAGACACTGGAAGTTGTGGACATAACTAATAGGACGATTATAAGACGCTGGAAGTTGTGGACATAACTAGCAAGAACAAACTTCTTTTGACGGGAAAATCCTTTACTCCAATGGTCATATCTCCAATTGATGAAATTTCGAAAGTCTAGAAATGTACTCCAAATCTTGTTTGTTGATTGATCATGGTTCATACATGAATCTATGTTAATTTCATAAATGATGTTCTATCTTTGGGCCATCCTTGCTAATTAGAGAGAACGTTTATAAAATATAAACCAGCATAATTACATTTTTTCACTTATGAGTATTTCTCCTAGTGATGAATCAATGACATTAACATATGCAAAGTAGTATGTACATAGCAAGGATTTTCAACCATGAAACTTTCACTAAAAAGCTATGTAAATTACTAGCAAAAAAGAATGGAGCACAGTGAACTGACAAGTGCAAGCAGAGACTTTCGCACTAACTTTGGCCAAAGTTTTGAATTAAATTCAACCACTTTCTTACAAGTGGAGCTGTACATTCACCCACCTCTAACTCAACTTGGAAACCTTGACTGACCTAAGGTTAACCCAAACTTACTGTTTGACCAATGGTTGACTTATTATAGATTTCTTTCTCAGTATATGATGATTCACTAAGTCAAAACTTAACTGGGTTGGATAGTTATCTCTAACCTCAAACACCCAAGTTACGTTTTCATAACTACCTGGGTCTTGGCTACTACCCACTTGTTCAAGTCCTTACTACAACCCATGAGAGTAGCTACTCTCCTATTTTAAACATGTAACAAAACTTGACGACAACAACGTCAACTCGACCTTCTTGGTCAAAATCTAGTATATTGATAACATATTCAAAGACCCCATAATGATGAATATCTTTCCATAGAAGATTATATCTTCAAATTAAAGTTTTGATTTTCTTGGTAAAAACCTACAGTCTTGTTCACAAAGAATACCATACTAAAATTTAAACCTTTACGACAATAATATTGTTGGAAAATTGCAGAAGAAAAACTGACTTGAAATACTGATTAATCATCTTTAATCTGGGTCAAAATACTATCTAGACTTGGACTTCTCAAAATTTCTTCAGTTCTTTAACCAAACTATTCTTTTGATTCAGGAGTAATAACAATAAAAATGTGTTTATACACATGCTCATATTCTGATTTCTCTAAATGAACTATATATATTATATATGTATCAAGCTATTAAATTCCCAAATGGAAAAAGAAATAGATAATTTATAACAAGAAATAAATTAGACTCATATGAATTGCAAGGAAAAATTCAATCTTCTAATTCTGTTGTTTTCATCACATAAAGAAAGAATATTGTCTAAGCTTAATCTTTTCTGGTTTATTGGAATTCATCTTTCCAAGCCAACACAAGACAAACTATTTCAAAATTGGAAAAATTATGACTTAAACGGTGGTTACTTGCCTACTCAGCTTGGACAGTTGAGAAAACTTGTCTTAACATGCAAATCACTCAGCCAAGTCACCTGGCAAAACAAATAAGAAAGCTCTAGCTGCTGCTCTAAGATTGAAATGTAGCTTTTAGCTATGGTAAGAAACAGCAAATTCTTCCTCAACTCTGTTCAATTCGAGCCTATTCTCTGAACACAAAGTCTCTGCTAAGTATTTTCAATATAGTCTTCAAGTTAATATGCCTTCTATCCCAGCATGCAATCGTGGATACTAAGAGGATAACTCCTCCTCTCTGCACCTCCACAGTCTCGTGCAACCAGCTCCTCCCCAAGACAATGAAAAACAAGATTGGAAAATAATGCTAAGGAGAAACCCGCGATAAAGCTTAGTAACCACCTAATAACTAACTCCTTCAAAGTTGGCACCCAACTTGAAAGTAACTACTCCCAACCGCCACACAAAGACCACAACTCACTGTCCACAGTTTAAAGATAGATATTTGAGCAAGACTCATGATGCAAGTGCCACAGTTGCTACAACTTCAAATGTTTAAAACAAACAATACTTACTGCCACCTACGTGGGCTATATCAGCATGGCCAATCATGGCTTTTTACTGGCACATTATCATTATAAGACTATGCTTTACAAAATAGAATATGGTTCCCCTTATCATTGGGTCGAGCCTTCCCATTACCACGGCTTATGACAGTCATTATAAAGATGTTCGAATAGCACATGGAAACAATTCAAAGTTTAAAATGATATCGCCACAAAGTGATGTTAAAGACATAATATGGCGATTGAAATTTCATGCAATTTCATTGACTTTAATGCCACATTAATATAACATCACCAAAGCCATTGATGAAGGCTATCATGCCTTTCAATGAGCATCAAAAACTGATATTATTTATCATTCTTCATGCTTTCATAAGCATATAATTATTAAATATAAATACATGCAATATCCTTATATAATATATAACTTATATACTTACATACATACATACATACATACATACATACATATATATATATATATATGAAATTTACCAATTATCACAATATATTTGCAATCAATTTAAAATGATGAGAACAAGATCATTTAATTACTAGGCTCCACTTACCCTTATGACACAACTAAAGACTCTGAACTCAAATTGACTCAACGGGGTTTAAAATTCGACCTACGCAAGTGGAAGTAAACTTAGATAGCAATACCAGTTAACTCGTAGACCATACTCCTCTCCTGGGTGATACTCTTCGTCTCCCTCCGGAGGGCAAGAAATTTATCTTGCATTTCACTTAAAGAAACATTCACGTAGTTAGCTGTTAACAATTATAACATATCCATGATATCGAATAAATAACAATAAATCATTAAAATGCAAATACATTTCATTGCACTCAATTTCATCATAATGTTAAATATCAAAATAACATCATCACATATCCAACATTGTATTTTGACATAATGTTAAAAATAATTTGGTAAATCAAAAATGGGATGTAACATATAGAGATATCCCAACAGGGGACATTACATGAACAATGGAGGCTGCTCATCCTACCATGTCCAATCGCCATAAGGATCAATGTCATCCAAATCAATAACCTCTAATTTGTCCTCTACCCTTCTTGTGCGAAGCTGAAGGTCATATTGCATAAAAACAAGGTCATCAAGGCGTTTTCGAGTTAATTTGTTCCTCTTCTTCATGTGGATGGCTCCAAAAAAACTCCAATTGCACTCACAATTGGATGCACAAGTAGGTTGGCGCAAAATGTGAAGGGCTAATCTTTGAAGATTTGGAGTATTGCACTTCAATCTATCCACCAAGAATCTACAAAATAGAATATTAAAGAATAAGTGAGCAAAGCATATTTCATCAATAATCAAATTATCAATGGTCGTAAATTTGAAATTTGTAACTCATAAGATGCATGTGATGTAAAGACTCCAATTTTTGTTACCTGGTGACTAAGTGGTTCTTCCTTGGATACTTAGTTCCGAAGAAGAGAGCTTAACCCTACCAATCCTGTAATTGTGCAATTCTTGAACAATGAGGTCTCTCACCTCAACCCAAGGTGTCATCCTCTCAATGCATGTTGTGAGGCCCTACATAACCTCTCCATTAAGATTTGAGAAGCTGTCCAAATAAAAAAAATTGGGGTTTAGGAAGCATCCAGCTACATGATATTACACAGGTAATTGGTAAAATATTCGATGTTATTAACAGGAGCAATGTGCTCAATAAATACTATACAGGATTTACAAAAAGCCGGAAGGAGACGATCTTATCTTAAAGAAAAGCAGGAAGTTTCTAAACGAAACTTCACATAAGATCTCGGACAACAAAGACGATCTTATCAGGATATTTTACAATATTTTACAATATAGTTAAGCATTAATAAATAAATAATATTATTTTAATACCCTCCCTTAATGCTCAATCTATCAACTACACCAAGATGCCCTCTGAATTTTACAAACTTATCTGTACTAAGTGACTTGGTGAGAATGTCTGTTGTCTGATCCTCTGTCGGAACATACAGCAACTGAACTGATCCGTCTTCAACCAGCTTCCGAATGAAATGACAATGAGTTTCCACATGCTTGGTTCGCTCATGGAAGACTGGATTCTTGGCAAGTTTGAGAACTCCCCGACATCACGTAACAGGGAGTCAAACTCCGCTGAGATATTTGCATATCGCAAGCATCCAAATGGCCACCTCTACATCTTTTATTGCTCCCCGATACTCTGCTTCTCGAGGAGAGAGCCACCCTGCTTCTTACTAGTCCATGTGACTGCACCAGATCCCAAACTGAACACATACCCAGATGTTGATTTCCTATCAATCGAACTCCTGCCCAATCTGAATCTGTGAACCCACTGAGTTTAGGATCGTGACTCCGAGTGTACAAGAGTCCAAAATCAGGAGTGCCCTTCACATAACGCAGCACACGCTTCGCTGCTACCCAATGATCAGCCTTGGGGGCTATCATGAAGCGTGATATGTAGCTCACTGCAAAACTCAAGTCAGGTCTAGTAGCAGCAAGATAGATGAGGCTACCCACTAGTTGCCTGAACAATGTTTCATCTCCCACAGTGAATCGACTTAGCCTGATACAACTTAAGCCCTTTTTCCATGGGTGTGGATATGTGTTTGCAATTCAAGATTCTAACTTATCCAAGACTTCATACTTGGACTGAGATGAAAAATGTTGTCATTCAGCCAAACCTCAACACTTAAAACAATAATGTGAGGCCCAAGTCCATTAAGTGTCAAAAGTTTTGCACAAGTCCCATTTTGCATTGCAATGATCAAATGTACTTTAACCGCCAATGACTGCTTCATCCACATAGACAAACAACAAGGGATCTCATTACTTATTCTTGACATACAAGTTTGAGTCGTGATGGACTCTCCTCGAAAAGCTATGCGGATCCGGTGGAGGTAATGCGGTCAATTTTATGTACTAAGCCCTCGGTGAGCCCGTTGCTTATGATTGCTTTGACCAATCTGCACACCTTTTGTTCGTGACCAACAACTTTGAAACCTGGAGGCTGCATCATGTATACTTCCTCCTTCAACTCACCGTTGAGGAAAGCACTCTTCACATCCATCTGATGGACCTTCCAACCAAATTGGCTGCTAAGGCAAGGACGAGTCGTATGGTACTCATTTTGGCTGTAGGAGCAAAGGTCTCCTCATAGTCAATGCCTTCTTTCTGTGAGAACCCCCATGTTCCAAACGAAGCTTTGTACTCTGTCAAGGGTTTCACGCCTTTGTACTTCACCTTTGTACACCCATTTGGTGTTTAATGGGCTTCTTCCTTTGAGGAAGATCGAAGCGACTAAGTATGATTCTTCTCGAAGACTCTGGTATTCTGAGTCCATCGCCTTTTCCCACTCAGGTATCCCTTTTGCCTCTGAATATGTCTGAGGCTCATAAACACTGTGAATGTTGGCCATGAGAGCAAAATTCACTGTAGACTGCTGTTTGCTCTTATTTTTGGATGTTCTACCCTCAATGAGCTCATCAACACGAAGATCACTAATAGTCTTAGCCCACCATTTCGGTCGGAGAGTAGAGGTGCCAACATCAAATGTAACAGGAGGAGCTGGATCTGGTTGTGGATCTAGAACAAGTTCAGCAGGGGGATGTTCATTAGCATCTGGAGGAAACTCAAGTTGAGCATCATCAAAGACTAGGTCTTCATCATCCCTCCCATCAAGTGAACCTAACGGAAGTCGGACGCCCACATCAGGAGCCTGTAGAGGCTGATCCTCTGAATGTTGAATAGGTGAAGAAGAGTGAAATGGACCCCGTTCCTCATCAAAGACAACATCTCAACTGAAGATAAGACACCGTCTATATCAATCACTGTATGCCTTGTGGATTGCTCACTGTGACTTCGTGAATACGAGTTTCTCAATTTGGAGTCCAAATTTTGAGCTTTGGCCTCGAACTAAAACATACACAAGAGAGAGAGCCGTAAACCTTCAAATGACTGATCCTGGGTTTGCGACCAGTCCAAACTTCCTTAAGAGTCTTCCCCTTAACAACATGAGTGGGTGACCGATTAAGGAGATAGACTGAAGTATTGACTGCTTCTGCCCAAAACTTGGTAGGAACACTCCTGTGTTGCAACATGGAGCAAGCCATCTCAACAATCGTACGATTGCGCCGCTCTACAACACCGTTTTGCCGAGGGAGTGTAGAGGTGGTTAATCGACGCTTTTATCCCATGAGTATCACGTGGTTGGAGAGGAATGCACTAGAACACTCTGCATTATCCGACCTAAGAATTATGATACAAAACCGGACTCTTTTTCAACGGCCTTAAACTTCTGAAATACATTAAAACTTTTGATTTTTGCTTAAGAACGTACACCCACATTTTCCTACTATAATCATCAACAAAGTAGAAAGTACTTGCAACTAATTACAGAAGTAGACATAGGCCCACAAATATCAGCATGAACTAATTGAAGTACCTTAGAAGCGTGCCAAGAGTCGCCATCCTTGAACGGTGTGCGATGCTCCTTCCCGGCCTGACAAGCACCACAAACACCCTGATGCTGAGTCTGAATGTCAGGTAAGCTATCTACAAGTCCCTCCCCGGAAAGCGTTTATAGTGTACGCCTGCGCTCCAGATCAGCCGGTGCTAAAGACTGCGGATAAATTAATTTCTAGTCGCTTAAGGCTAACTCCTCGAGAATCACCTGCGGGTCCACAAGCCTCAGAAGGCTATGATCCTCTATCCTAACGCCATCATAGCAGTTTTACGACCATAATCAACATCCTCAGGCGAAGCAAACACCACATCCATCCGGGGAGAATGTTGCATTATCCGACTCCATCGAGAGAAGATTGAGCTCGAGCATCGTGCATACATAATACACATCGAGGAATATGAGATCCCTCCCCGCGACTAAACTCTAAAATAATGCCCGTGCCGACAACCGCAGGTATTCCTTTGCCTCCAAAAATCACCGAAGTTAGTAAGGGGGAAAAGTTTGTGAACCAATCACGCCTATGTGAGAAATGACGCGAGGCACCAGAATCTATGTACCAAGCAGAGGATTTGACATGGTCTGCGGGCCTTTTTGCCATGAGTGCATAAAAGGCAGATTCCTTCTGCTCTGAGTGCTCGGCGACATTCGCTTTCTGCTGAAACCCTCCCTACTTCTTTTGCTCAGAAGCCAAACGAGCACGGCAATCCTTCTTGATGTGGCCAAATTTATGACAGTAGTTACACTGAACATTTCTCTTCTTTGGACTGGTCTGACTGGAGCCTTTCTGCTGTGAAGGCTGACCTTTTCCTTGATGCTTCGGATGGGTTTTAGCTGCAAAAGCCTGCTCTGTGAAGGATGATGATTCACTGCTACCGAATTGTTGTCTCCAGCGATCCTGCTGCAACAGGATAGTGCACAAATTCGGAAACTTGAGATCAACATTAGCAGACGTGAATGTTGATGAGTCTCTATGTGAAGTGTCTATAGACTTCTAGACTCTTCGTAGTGATCACGCACTATGTCTTCTCTCCATTTTCCAACTAATCGCTTCCAATTGATCTCTCGATCTCCGATTTTATTCAGGTGTGCTTGCAGAGTTGTCTTCTCATCCATCATGATAGAAAACAACATATTCTTCAAGAAAAACGCACGGCTTTTGTCGGAAGTTACATGCAAACCCTTCAAGTGATCCCAAATCTCCTTAGCTGATTTTCCAAGTGGAATCTGAGGGAGCTGATCATTAGTAACCGAAAGCTTAATAAGCATTACCGCTTCACGATTTTGCTCATCAAACTTCTCCTAATCCTTACCTGCCATTGTGGGACGAGTAGCATTGCCGAGGATCATCTAATCAAAGCAGCGGTATTCAAATATTGTCATCATCTGCTGCTTCCAGGTGTTGTAATTTTTGCCATTGAATCTTTGACTGCCCTCCAGCAACAGATTATTTAAATTGGCCATCTTCACGCTTTTCGAGGCACAAAAAATGAGGTACTGAGAAGAGGGTGATGCATGAAACTTGAGGCACGAATTCCAATGCAAAAACAAAGGCAAATTCAGGTATAGACTATAGAAAGTACAATGTACGAATGGGTAATGTGAATTTGAGTAACTAAAATTGAGATGACTCAAAAATTTAGATCAAACCCAAATTGAGCTCTCAAAGTCCCAAAGACCAGAAAAAATTGCAGAAACCAACTCGAAATTCCACAGAGACGTGGCAAGAAGAAGGTGAAGGTCGCGTTTTACTGTGCAGAGAGAAAACTTCAAAACAAAATAAAAACGCAACCCAAAAGACCAAAAACGTGACAGATTTGTGTCACGAAAATCGCGTGCAGACTTCAATGCGCCAAAGGACAAAGTCGTGCGCTCAAAACGCGTCTATCTGGAGGAAATCTCGAGCCCCAAATGCAGGAAGAACCCGCGTCTGGAAAAGAACAGAACGCTACCACGAACACACGCGGCCTAAGAGGATTTTGAAACCGAAGTCGTGCGGCTAGTGACAAGCACGCGCCCAGAAGAATATGCACAAACGCGATTTGAAGAAGATGCACCCAGATCGCAACTAAAACCAAAGAGAACGAGCCCACGATTTTTCTTCTTTCAGAAAACCCAAAAATTCTTCAAGCACAGATCTGCTAACCTCAGGCACCCAATAATTTCGAAAATTTCCACTAAAAATTTTCAGAATTATAAAATTTTCAAAAAAAATCACAATAGGCACTAAATTATTTCGAAAAAATTTTAAACAAAATAATTTCAAGAAGAAATTATAAATTTTTCGAAAAAATTGTTTTCCTGAGCTCTGATACCATATTACACAGGTAATTGGTAAAATATTCGATGTTATTAACAGGAGCAATGTGCTCAATAAATACTATACAGGATTTACAAAAAGCCGGAAGGATAAGATCGTATCTTCAGGAAAAGCAGGGAGTTTCTAAAAGAAACTTTAGATAAGATCTCGGACAACAAAGACGATCTTATCAGGATATTTTACAATATAGTTAAGCATTAATAAATAAATAATATTATTTTAATACATGAATGGGTTGGTGGAGTTGATTGTTCCACCTCCAATCAATAATCTTCCAAATGGGATCAAATTTAAGGTTGTCCCCCTTATAATAGTTTTGGATGGACTCTTTGGCCCTATCCATAGGCTCAATTAGGTTTTGATCCCCATCTACTAAAAGGAGAACTCTAACCAAAGGCTCCAACACCTACAATTTACAAATACAAAAAAAATCAAGTTACAAATTTATAATAAAAGACATTAAAAAATTAAATATTCAATTTGAAGTTAAAATCGAAGTTTTGAGGCAACCTTCATGATCTTTGTAGTTCTTTGTGAAAAAAGATTATCAAAGACTATCCTTGCAACCCTCTTTCCTTCAGGCTTCTTTGAATATGATGAGTCTATTCATGCTTGACTCACTAACATTTGTTTAAGGAAGTCCACAAATCAATAATTCTTTGCAACGTTAGAAAGATCGTTGCAAACCTTGTGAACACCCTATCACACCAGCTCTTTTGCTTTGGTGTGATCTCTCATCAAACTAAAAACCCAAGGGTGATTATAAATAAATTTTGTTATGCTTCTTGCACCTTGGACAACCAATCTCACCCAATCAAGTTTTCCTATGTCCTCCAAAAGAAGGTCAAAGCAATGTGCTACGCAAGGGGTCCAAAAGAGTGATTGATGCCTCTCATCAAGCAACCTCCCAACTACAACATATGTTGCTACCTTGTCAGTTATAATTTGAACTACATTCTCTATGCCCACCTCCAAGACAACTTCCTCCAACATTAGACTCAAAGTTTTTGTATTTTTTACTTTATTAGAGGCATCAACAAACTTCAAAAATATTACCTCACCATTTGAAGCTACCACAAAGTTGATAATGGTGTGGTTCTTTTTGTCCATCCACCCATCTAAAAGAATAATGCAGCCATACTTTCACCATTGCTTCTTTTGTTCTTCCACAACTAACTTTGCCTCTTCAATTGCATCCATGAGCAATCTCCAACGTAAGTCTTTTCAAGAAGGTGCATTGTAGCCTTTTCTTGCTACTATCAATGCAATTACCAAATTCTCCCAATAAGGGTTGCTCGCCACATTGAAGAGAAGGTTGTTGAAGTACCAAAAATTGGCACATGCCTTATTTGCTTCTCGATGCACCTACCTATTCCACCCTGTACCTTCCAATGACGATTGTGCTTCAGGTATATTTTTGGTTACAAAAAAATTGTGGTGTGCATATAGATTCTCTACTTGGAGTAGATGAAGTGGATGTTGATGTGTTTTGTATGTGTGGACCATGAATGGAGCCCACTATGCCTTCAAATGTCGTATCTTCATTTGTTTTTGTTTGCATTTGAGGACTATGAGCACTAGCTATGGATGTTGTTATGGATGCCCTTGTCTTCTCCCTTTGTAAATTTTTCTCTCCTGTCAATGCAAGGTGTGCATTCATCTCTCGTTTTATCTCTTCTATTGTGTTAATACAAAGCTTGGCATCACAATGAGTAATGCCTACAAGATGGTATTTGAAGCAATTTATGCCTCCATGATATAGGTTTTGGGATCTTGTGCAAACAACTATCCTAGGTGTCAATCCATGTACAACATATTTCCAAGCAAGGTCTCTAGCTCTAAGCTGATGAGTTTAAAAACACCTTAAAAGAGCCCTATTTGACTCATTAAGTTTCATATACTTTATGATAGTTTCTACATTTTTGTATGATGCACTATTGACTACATGCTCAGCATTTTGTTTGCAACATGTATTTTTATGTGTCATTGTCTATGATAATGTTGATTATTAATTAATGAGATTTGCTCTTCATTTTATGCCTGTGATTCATATATAAATGCAAATTTATTCTTACAAATAATTGTTAAAATTTAAGATTATCATTGATAAGTTTTATTTACAATAATATCCATTTGGACTAGTACTGTCATAAATCATTATTGTGTGACAGAGGCAGAAAGGCCAAGAGACTTACACATGCAAACTTGTTGGTTGTAGGTCCAAGGTTGCCACAAATACAATGATATGTTCAACTGTCATTAATGTCTAATGATTAGCATGCCAATGATAGATTGACAGTTTTAGCATTGCTTGTCGACTTCCAAGTACCTCTCCTATCACCGATACATATGCAGTTGCATTATGTCGATCTAAATGGTAAATCTATTAAAATATTAAATGTAATATTAATGGTCATCTTAGCTTTAGTTAGTCATTTGTTTTACCTTCAATTAACTTAGATAGTTTTTAGTAACTTTTGTTTACGCTTTAGTTGGTTTTAGTATCTTTCAGTTTATTGCTTTCGTTTGCTTTTGTTAACAATTGTTTCTTTTTAAAAACATCGTCTTGTAATTTTCTTTATAAGGAGGTTTTGCCTCCTTTTGTAATCACGCAATTATGAATATCATTAATCATTTCATAGTATTAGGGCTTAGGCTCGACTTTAGAAAAAAAATTAGCCAATTTTTTAAAAATCGAAAAAGAAAAAATTTTAAAGAAATTTTTAAAAGAATTTGTGAGCTGATTTTCTGTGAAAATCGGAGGAATTTTTTGTGAAGAATTTTTTTAGTTTTTTTGAAGGGCGAAATTGCAGAGAAATTTGTGAGTTTTATCATTTAAAATCACGTCATTTTTTTCTGGCGGATTTTCAAAGCAGAAATCGAAGGGTTTGTTGAGATTTTATGGGCGACGATTTCCTACGAGTTCGTGAGCGCTTTTTTTGCAGAAAAACGTGGGTTTTATTTCTCTGAATTTTGCATCTTTTCCTGCACGCGATTTCGTGATTTTAAATCACATTTGTTTCTTTTAAGTTTTGAGCGTGAGTTTTCCTTGGCACCACAATTGGAAATTGTTTGTGTCATCCACTACTTTTCACGACCTTCTGTGTGCGATTCAGCGTGGGTTTTGTGCGATTTTAAAAAGAAAATTGCTCTTCTTTTCCGCACACGTGACCAGGGCCTTTTCTCTAGTTTTCACGGGTTTTCTATGGCATGACGAGAATCTTTCATGGTGGATCTGTTCACGTCTTCCTCTCACATGATTTTCTAAGCATTTGCTTCTCTTCAACATGCCGTTGTGACCTTCATGCAATGACCTAGTTTTTTTTTTGTGACTGGTTTTTTAAAAATTTTTCTGCAGTCATCTGAGCATTTCTTGGAGTATGTGACTTTTTTCTGCAGTTTCATGGCAGCTAGGGTTTGCTGGAGTTTTGTGAGGATCTTTTTCTGGGCATCTTTGTCTTTGTTTTTGGGCAATTTTGGAAAAAAAATCATGATTTCATGGCAGCCTGAAGGGTTTTTTTTTTAGTCAGTTTTGACAGAATTTTGTTGGGAAAAATAAAAATTTCTGCAAAGAATTTTTTCGATTTTTTTGAAAAAATTGCTAAAAGAGTTTTTTGAAGATTTTTTCTAAAAAAACCTTTACTTTTTTAGAGTTTTCAAAGGTTTTTCTGAAAAATCTTGTAGTTTTTGAGCCTCTTTTTAGACGATTTTTGAAAAATCATGGGTTGTGCCAGCTGATTGTCCAAAGTTTGTGCCAGTTGATCACAATGTTACCTCATTTTTTGAAAACAGAAGGGATGGCTGCTTTGTTCAACGTCATGTTGGAAAGTACGCAAAGGTTCAATGGGAAAAGTTATAATACCTGGAAGCAGAGGAGGCTCTCAGTTTTCGAGTGTTGATGTCTAGATTTGATTGTTTTGCAGGAAAGGATCAGTAATTGCACAGCAATTATGCTTCTCCAATTATCAGTCACCGATGATATGTTTCCAGAAGATTATGGGTAGACTTAGTTTATGTTTGTAGGATGACCATTAAGGGAGGGTATTAAAATATTAAATGTAATATTAATGGTCATCTTAGCTTTAGTTAGTCGTCTATTTTACCTTCTATTAACTTAACTAGTTTTTAGTAACTTCTGTTTATGCTTTAGTTGGTTTTAGTATCTTTCAATTTATTGCTTTCGTTTGCTTCTATTAACGATTGTGTCTTTTTAGAAACATCATCTTGTAATTTTCTTTATAAGGAGTTTTCACCTCCTTTGTAAGCACGCAATTATGAATATCATTAATCATTTCAAAATCATATTTCCTTAATCAAAGATCTCAAATTCAAGAAATCTAAGAGAAATCAGACAATTCTATGTGGAGAACAAGAAAAAAGAGTTAACAAGTAAAACAGTCAATGTCAAAATGGGGTTAAAAAAAGGTGAAGAATAATTAACAATGTATCAACTATCAAGGATTTTATCATTTTCCTAACTATAAGCAAAATTGTCCAGGCTTTGTGTCATGCCCCCCGAAATCTGAAATGTAAATAAATTAATAATAAGTAAAATAAATGAAAATATAAATATAAAAATGAATATTTACAATAAATTAAATTTATAAATATAAATAATAATAATAATATATAAACTTAAAATAATATATAATATGAAAGGTAGCGATCAAATAAATACATAAGGGAGCAGCACTTAATATAAGAGTGCAGCGGTGGGATGGGTGGATCCTCCTCGCCCAATAACAATGGACGCCTAAGTGGCCGTGTGGTGGGGTGTGAGACGGACGAGTGGCAGTCGGGTCGGGTGTTGGTAGTCACACCAACCTACCAAATTTAGCAGTTTGCGAATGGCAATGGAAGGATTAATCGGCCGCCTCTTTGCTCGGACAAATTGAAGGGAGTCTAGAGGAATGATGGGCTCAATTATCACGACGTCGGCTGGGGGACACGTAGCGCACGGCCTACCTTATTCTGAGCGCGGACGTGCCGAGTGGTAAGCACCATAAATTGCATTGATCACAGGTTTGCGGGGGAGGAATTTCCTTTCATGCGAAGGACAGATTTGCAAAGCCCTTAATCTGTACCCGTATACGATGACTGACGGTTCATTATTGAGGTTTCATGTTAAATTTAGGAAGCCCATTCCTAAATTTAGGTTCGGCTCCCTGGTTTTTGCTTTTATGTTTTTGTTGCAGGGTGCTCCGGGCGCATCTTCGGCAATGGCGAGGCTGTCGAAATCGAAGTTCACCATTATTATATCGGCGGAAGGTCTTGAATCCTTCGGGGTCGACACCCCTGTTTCTTTAGTGGCAACGGAAAGGCAAATTGCCTTTCGGGAGGTAACGGACCAGCGTCTCAAACGAATCTTGCTCGAAGATGATCCGGCGACGGTTGCGGCAGTGAAAATGGTCCTTGGAAAGGAACATTTAGAGCGAAAAGAATTTGCAAGGGACAATGCCCAAATATCATCCAGGTTTCTTGCTTCGCTCTTGGATATTGCTACCCCGAAGTCAATGGCTAAGGAGTTGTTGGTGCGACTGTTTCGGAAGGACTTGCTCGGGGGCGTCGACACTACTCTGAAGGCGGCTCTCTTGGGCAAGGGCATACCACGCCCTGCGGACTTGGCCACTATGTGGGACTCGGATGACGCTATCAAGATATATCCTTTTCTGTTGGATCTCAAAGGCTCCGAATTGTCCCGGCATCGCACACTAGCAGAAGTGGCAGTGGAGTTCTTGAAGAAAAGAGTGAAGATAGTGCCAGTGGAGGGAACGGACTGGGTGGAAGGTTTTATTTGTTTTGCAGATGTTAATGGCTTCTGGTGATCAAGTGGGGTACGGTTGTTTATCTGGTTTCTTGTTAGTTTTCGCCTTGTTACTCGCTGTATCTACGAAATGGAGTTAAGTTTTTGTAAGTTTGCTGAAAATTGTCTCTGTTTTCATCTTCTGATCGACGCTTCCAATATGGAACTGGGTAGTTATCCACCATGTCAGTTTTTTAATGTTTGAAGGTCATTAATGTAACATTCCTGCATAGCAGACGCCTGTATACTTTTATTATTATAAATAAAATCAACACCTTACGTATCAAAAAAAAAATATAAGAGTGCAGCGATTAATTTAGATTCAAGGGCAGCGATCATAGTAATTATTCATTAAGAATATTCCCAAGTTATAAAGGCAGCGCCCAGGTGGATGAGGAGAATGATTACTGACAGCAAATATATTAAAGGAAGAAGCATCGAAAATCATTACCTTTTGAAAAGCCAGCTATTATTTAAGACTTGTCAAAAGCATAAACTAATAAGTTTCAAAGGGCAGCAACTGGTTTCTAAAAAACACACCCATTTAAATAGACACATCTCCCATAAAGAGACACATCCCTTGGTAAATAAAATGGGATAAATAGGGAATAAATTAGAAATCTGAAGGGGGGAAAAAGAAGAACAGATTAGAGCAGAAAAAGAAGAATATAACATTCAAACACAAATAATAATCTGCACTCAGAAAAGGATGCGATCAGTTGTGGAAAGGCAGAAATCTGGAAGAAGCATTTTATGAAGAATAGAGAAGAAATATAATAAGATGTAAGCACAGATTTATGGAACAGGGAATAAGGATAGAAAGTAGGAGTAATTTCTGAGTGTAGCAGCAGATACATTAATATGATATACGTAGATCTGGAAGAAGAAATATGTGGGAAGAAGGAGTTGGCTCAAGAAGAGATAAATGAAGATAAATGATAAATCAGTAAGGGAAGTAAGTTGAATATAATAATTATAATTACATTCAATTGAATATAATTATATATATATAGACATAGACATATAAATTCATATAAAGTGATTATTGGAAGATTGAAATCAATTAGGAATATATATAAAGCATAATAATGCAAGAATATATGGGGACAGTAAGTTTACATATAATTATAAATATACGTATATATCTATTATATATTTATATATGTTCATATAAAATATAAATGTATAAGTTATATACATAGTTGCCAGGAGACTAGTACTGGTACTGGTACGGGAGACTGGTACCAGTAGCGGTACGGCTTTTTTTTTTGAAAATAGGGGATGGGGGTACTTGGAGATGCCATTTTTTTAATATAAATAAAAAATTAATAATTTATAGAAAATCTGAAAATATGATGACATTGAAATTTCAAAACATAATGCTCTTAGATGCGTGAAAATAACTTAATCACTCTTAGACACGTCAAGTACATTATGCTTTAATTTTTAAAGTTTTAAATGTTTAAACTTTAAAGTTTTTATAGGTATTTTAGCGGGAGACAGCGTTTTTTGCAGTGGGAGATGGCAGGGTACTCGGGAAACTTTGGCGTAAGTCTCCAACCTCCTAGAGGCATCTTCGGAGATGGTACAGGTACCGGGGACACATCTCAAAAGGGGGGAGACGCGTCTCCCAGCAACTATGGTTATATACAATTATGCAATAATGATGCTTGCAGCAGTTATTGAGCCTTATAAGTTGCTATGTTCTTTAATATGAATATGAATAATGGATTCTTATGCACACTAACAGTATCTTCTGAATATTAAGAATAGAATGATCAAGGAGAGGAAACATAGAGATCAGAAAGACAAAGAGAATCAGACCTGTGTATCACTACAAGTTGCTATTATCAGATATATCAATATAATCAGGTGTATTTTTTTTGCAATCATTATTTGCATATGTATGCATATTGCCTATATGATAATAAGAATGTTTAATAAATGATTTCTTGTGATACAGTAGGTGATGTGCTTGAATGTCTGAAACCCATCTTGTAGGATGGGCCTGGGGTGGAGTGGTAGTTAGGCAAAGAGCCGATAGAGCCCACTTATGACCCCTGCCCAACTCCACAAGATGGAAAGTGTCTTCCAGGAGTCGTGGCCTTGATGGGCAAAGCAAATACAAGTTGCCAAGGGGGAGGGTTGTGGTATACACCCTCTTAGGCTTGGCATATGGCTTCAAGCGGACCCATCATGTTCCTCCTCCCAATTTCTTAATATGTTTGCTTTGTTGATAACCTCTAGATGTGATGCAATTGTCTAACCCTAACAAGCATATATACATATTTGCATATATTGTTCATGTGGTGAATGTAGGATCCCAATCCAAGATTACATCATTAAAGAGATATTTATTTAATAAGGCGAAACCCTAACCCTAATTTGTTGCAATTTGTGATCAATAGGCAAATCCTAGGGCAAATCAGGATAGGGGACATTACACTTTGTTATATAATAGCTCCAGCAGAAATGAGGCAGCAATCTCGAGTAATTATGCTATTGGAATTGATCTTAAGGGAATGTAGAAAATCATTCCCTACTTTACAAATAGACAATATTCAAATATATCATTATGCAGGCTGAGACAAGAAGTAAGTGGTCTCAAAGGTGCTTACAGGAGTAAGGTCAAAGGATTTGAGAGCAATTTCTTTGATTCTCTAAAAAGCCAAAGGAATATGTTAATTAGGAAAGCAAGACAGAGAGACTTAGAATTTGTTATTTTTTAATTTGCTTTCTAATTACTCCTGAGTAGATTAGAACAACTCATACATACAACTGTGCGATGCATATGTTTGATACTCACATATTTCTGTCCCACTGATTTACTTAAAACATTTTTGTGCAATAATATTCTTTCAAATTCAATTTCTATCTCAAAAATAAAAAATGCATAATATTGCTCGTTGTCTCCTTGCAGATAGAATATAAGTCAAGAAATACAAACCCCTTTAGAAAAAGGAAAGTTATTGGCCAACCTTTACCTGTAGAAATGCCTGATTTATTTGGTTAGTAGTATGTATCTCCTCTGTTTTGTGTGACACCACTAGATACTCATAAACCTGCCATTTAAAAAAAGAAATACAAAACATTACATAACATCATCTAAAGCAAAGAACAGTTCATTAATCCTAGGCTTATCCTTTTATGAATAATGAAGAACTTTATTAGCAACTCACAGCAATCTTTCAAATTAAGCACCATGTTCTGATACCACTATTATGTTCCTAAATCTGGAAACTGACAATAAACATAGTTACAAAGAAACTCCAGTATAAAAACAAACAAGCACTACATCCCCATCCCTGCACCAGCACCAGCAATATTTGGTGACAACAATTATATGTGTTATAGTCAATACCCTTATCCAATTACTTGCATATTCTAATTTTAATGGCATCCCCATCCCTGTACCAGTACACATACCCCCACATCTCCAGGTAACTAAAATAATAAAATAAATAAAATTGAAGAGATGTGGGTGCCAACTCTGCACAATTCAAGAACATTATGAGTGCTGCACTTAATCATGAACTGTTCTTCCACGTGCTCTTGCCAAATATTGTCCTATCCCAAAAACATGCTTTCACTTGAGGCTTGAACACCTTTTAAAACTCAGTGAGGCTTAAATACAAAACTAATAATTAACTAACTGCAAAACTGATGAATGAAAAATTGATCGGTAATTGATGTGATAGCTAATAAAATCATCAGGACAAACTGTGCATATGCTTGCATAACGTATATATTCTTGCAATGTATTTCAGAAAAACTGATTTATTTCTCCATAGTTGATTCATTCTACCATAATTACATAGGAATATCAAAGCTTAACAAAAGGGCACATCCTTCAGGCTTTATAACAGCATCAAAGCCCAATCGTATTTGGTCCAGCCTCTTAGAGCTTATAAATTTATGTATTAGGTCCATAGTTTGTAGCAAAAAATCTTATCAAATCCCAAAGACGTGATAATACAAAAAGAAACAATGATAAGGCTATATGTTCACACGCATTGAAGTTTTAATTGAAAATATCATTTCTGAGGACCCCTACTATGTTTTTTAAATAATAGCATTTCCCTCCCAATCTCTATCTGCCATCTCTAGGTGACTATAGTTTAAAATGTAATCATTTAATTGTTTATACCATGATGACATTTAACAAATATCAATATAAATAATCTAGCTTTCACTGACATCTATTCCAATATTTTAAAATATTAACTTTTTAGTTGTTAAGCATTATAGTATTTTACACTCTTTAAAGTTGCCTATCCATTTTATAAAAAAAAAATCTAAATTTAAATTTTGTATAAATACCATCTCTAAATAGCCATTCTCAACATTTTTTTAAAATGGCATACCAGTACCAATCCCCGCCCCCATTTCAGAACCAGTCCCCTTCTCCTGCTAACTATGTGAAGAAGGGATATTTTGAGCCTAGAATGGTCCAATTGCTTTTTGGAAGCCACTCTTTGTACTTTGCAAAGTTGATTGCAGAATTAAAATTGAAGAACAATGGTACAGCCCATTTCCAAGATGTTGTTTTCCCACATTAGGATTCCAACGTAAGAATGGTTTTTATGCTATGTAAAGTGGCTGTAATCTGATTTCTTTTCATAATTTCCATTTAATTTCATTACTGGTGCGGAGTGCCTTTGATGCCATGTCTCCCTCTACCCATCAGTTTCTTTTTGTGTATGGAAATTTTGTTGCAACCGCCACTGATAGTTGCTGTAGTGGGTGATTCAGGAGCTCTTCTATTTTAGTCTTTAGAGTATCAGTTTTGTCTATAAGGGGGATGCATTGGTGGGATGATACAGGAGAGCTTTAGGGACTGGGCTCTAATAGCCATTGAAGAGAATTTTTGCTGTAATCAAGCTCAGAAATAAGAGTGTTTGTCCAATTTGTTCTGAATTCTGCTTCTACTGTTAGTTTATTTAACTTCCTGCTCACAGTTACGAGCTGCAACTAGAGTTTCCTTGCAGATCAGAGAAAAATCTGCATCAATTACTGTAGTGAATTATTATCAATTGGAAAGGATTCAATTTCCTACACCTTTTGAGCATATTTCTTGAAGTATTGCAGCAGTGTTTGTTTTCATTCATTAGTTAATCATAAAATGAAAATCTTTATTGATGAATTGCAACTGGAATATTAAGGAAATTGCAGATCAGAAATCAAACAAATTAGCAAGAACCTTATTTGCACGCCTCTTCACCCAGGACCAACTTAACTAGGAATATTTATCCATTCATATGATATGAACAGAATTATAAATGATAACGTAACCAGTATTAACAGATGGTTATACCAGAGTGAAGTAGTTATACAAGTAAAGAATCACATCTATGGTGCATAAATTACTTGGCAAAATTATTACACCAATGCCTTAAGACTAACATAATTGAACTAAACTACCCAGGGGATTGTGGTGCAACAGTAATAAGGGGTGCATGTAAACGCGTGACCTAGGTTCAAATTTCCCTCATGCACTAAGGAGGCCTGTAGCTTTGGTCAAATATGGTACAGTTGTGGTGTAAGAATTATCAATGTATATTAAGGCGATCCATGTTTACAAATCTTGAGAATACATTTGAAGGTGATTGTGGTATAAGAATTATGAATACATTAGAAGGTGATTGTGGTATAAGAATTATGAATACATTAGAAGGCGAGCCGTGTTTACTTATATTGAGAATGTAGTCCAAGCTTAACCCTCACCGGCTGAAAAGGCAGTCCATATTCTCACCCAAGACTAGCTAAGAGAAAAAAAAAAAGTAAACATAATTGGACTCAACTATTAGCAATAACTAAATTGTTAATTCCTGTATTAGATTATCAATTTCTTAATCATCCACTGATGGCCTGCAAATTGTAAATTATATTAAAATCCAATGCAGTGTAAAAAGGTTAAACATATGCTCAAAATTTGAACTCTAAAGTAGACAAAAACCAAAATGATCTATGGATTGCAAGTTATATTACAAAAGAATCGCTGCAAAATGATCAAAAATAAGGCCAGGACCGAGTTCTAAAGTGGATTCTAATTAACACAAACTTGCATTTTGCAATTTAGATTGAAACCAAATGCATCGCAATAGGAACAAAGAAAAGCCGAAAACCTGAATTCTAAAGCAGTTCTTAAATCAAAATCATTTTTTTTTTTATTGCGTGCTCCTAGGACTGTCAGATTGTTTTACTCCCATTGATCACAGAAGTACGCAATCAGAAAATAATCACTATCAATCCCGACCCAGTATCATATTTAAAAAGCCAAGAAACACTCACCACTTTAATAGCAGACAGCCTTACAAGCTCATCCTTGTCCTGAAGAAGGGCGGTAGCACGCTTGTAGCACCCCTTGGTCAACTTATAACCCTTATTGTGCATACGCACCAAGCCATCCAAAGCAGCCTTCCTCACAGAAGGAAACGGGTCCTTCGTAAGGCCCTCAAATATCTCTAAAACAATGCCATTGTCATCATTTTTACTCTCGGATGTCACAGCCAACAGAGCCAACAACTTAACTCTCAGGCTTGTCTTGTTAGTACACAGCAGCTTCAATGCCAAAACCCTATCTAATTCCCTGAACGAACCCGTCTCCTCTGCAATGCAAATCAGGGAACTGACAATTTGGGTGGTCACAAAATCATCAAAAAACTGGTGGGCTTCTAAGTATTTGTGGAGAATTTCTACTATAGATAAAGTGATATTTTTATCCTTTGAAACATGTTTATGAACTGCAATGTCTGCCAGTAGTTTCAGAATGTGTTGGGCCAGCTGAGGATTGTTTTCTTGCCATAATTGATGTTGAAGAATTGGTTTGATGTTTTGAGCAATAATATGAGGAGATGCATAGTTTAAATGGGCGCTAGTGAATTTAATGGTTTTCAATCTTAAGGATATTTCTGGGTCTGTAATGTGAGATATTTGATGGGATAGAAGTGTATCGAAAGATTGCCTGCGTTTTGTGTTTTCTAGTTCTTCTTGTTCCAGAAATACAGATAATTTGCGCTTGTGAAGCATGTTTGTTCGTCCAATCCATCAATTCATTTCGAACGAGGATGAACGAGAGTTTCGAAGTTTTAAATCCTTTCACTCCAAACTGTGTTTCGGTAGGAAAATATTGCTTTTACATTTTTACCGAATTTGATTATTACAATATTTTTTATTTGATTTGTTAGCTCTACATTCATGCTCATGGATTTAATTTCTTTTATGCAAACGGTTCATTAGGTGTGGAATATGTTCCAACATATTTTTTGGGTTTGAGTTTAGTAGGGGAGAGGGGCCCAAAGTAGGGCTGGAGTCTATAGTGGGGACGAAAGTAGTCCTATGTGGGCCCCATAGTAGACTGTCTTAATATGCAAATGTAAATCACTTTCACCCACAAAGTCAACAAAGGTACTCGATTCGCGGTACCATAAAAATTGTATTATAATCGGTTTATATTTGTCCTTAACACAAATAATATATCGCAGTCTTACATGTCAGAGAATATTCAAAGCACATCTGACACCATAAGCATACAAGCCATATTCATTCTTAATGGCCCGTAGCTTTACAACTTGCAACCATAATAAAAAATTAGTATAACCCACACTCCCCTTTAATATCACCAATTGCATTAGCTCATGCCCAGTATTTTAATACAAGTGGCACGAGGAGAACAACTACGAGTGGGGAATGTCCCATCGGCCAAATCCAATCCAACCCACCCCTTATCCCACTGTGCCATCAATACAATGTTGAAATGAAAAGAAATCATTCATAACTATCTCATATGTCAAATCCATTCGCACAGCAACTGGTTCAAACTCCTCTTTTTCCACCTGCAACCACCAAAACAAAGGCAGTAAGGCCACCACATTCACCTGAGCAGCAAACAAAAACTGCATGCCATAAATACATACAAACTATGCAATTGAAGGCACCCAAACAAATTTTCAAATTTGAAAAAGGAGGACCGAAATTAAAGACTCCATACCAAACAACATTGAACATATAAAGAGATTTTCAAATTCAAAATTGTATTTCCATTTACCACATCTCACTTTCATATTCACTGCAACGTTTTCTTGGAGGCAGACGAACAAAGAGGAGAAGAAGAAGCAACCCCAACAGCACACTATCAACATTCAAGTACTTTACAAAAACACACTATTTATGCCTACGAATGCCAATCTCAAACTTCTTGCTTATGCCTATGAATGACAATTTGTTCAATGCTATGCAAGTGATTTTCAACATACAGTACATACCTTTGCTTTTTCATATTAACTATTCGTGTCCATACGGCAATATGTTTAAAACCATGGTAACATTTCTCAAAAAAACCTGTTACTCAAGATTTGGGGTTTCAACTTACACTATTTCTGAATGTTAAAGAAGTTCTTTTCATTTTTTGGGTTCTTCTTACGTTCTTATTGTATCCCAATATAGATGTGTTATATTCACTGTAAAAGTTATGTGACCTAGAAACCTCTAACTCAATATCTGGGGTTTCAACTTACAGAGTTTATGTATGTTAAGTCATTTAAGTTTGTTTGTTGGACTTTCAAAATGGTTGCCAATATAGATCAGTTCTACGCACCCTAACTGTTTTTCGAGCATATGAAAGTGACAATTATATCAGGTGTTTCAACTTTATCTATTTATGATTGTCAAGTAATTTATGTTCAATTCCTAGTATTTTTGTTATGTTCTATATGCATTGGTACATAAATCAATTATTTGCACTGTAAATGTTTCTCACCCACTACATGTTGACTCAATATCGGGGGTTTCAACTTAACATTGTTTATGGATCTCAATGATTTGCAGTTCCTTAGATTGTGATTCTAAAACCCTATGTGATTGTTGCACAAGGCCAGGTAACTTTTTTGCATGGCAATGTCATTGTTGCAACTGATTCTTTCTAACTCACTATCTGGGGTTTCAACTAATATTGTTTATGATTGTGTGTGAATGTTCAATTTCAACGTTTTCATATATCAGAAACTTGTAACTCAATATCACGTTGTTTCATGCTTGATGCCTCTTGATGAATGCCAATGAATTTCAGTTATCTACATTGTTAGTTCCAATCAGCTTTATGGCATTACATAAACTACTTTCATTTCAATCAAATAAGTTTTAAACATGTCCAATTCAAACAAAATACTATGATTAAATAAAACTTCAACACTTACCGAATTTACCATTATAAACTAACAGCTAACACAATAAAAGAATTAAAACAAACAAACATGCATCACTTTGTCTTTAAGGGTGTTCAATAGTGTTTCTTATCATTGTTTCAAACATGTCTCAATAATGTGTGTAGGTTCAATATAGAGTTGATATGAGGTCCAAGCCAATGAAGAAGAGAGCCATAACAAGGTGGCTTGCAAGTCAAAGAGGGGTTTCATTCCCCCCTGAAGAAGAACAAAATGTAGAAGAGGAGACAGTTGTCATAGTTACTATTGTTGGAAAAACAAGGACAGACAATTAGGAGGGGGGGTGAATCAGTTGTCACAAATTATTTAAACTTTTCAAACTTAACTTAATCTTAGGTCTGATGCATGAACAATAAACCATAAACAATCAACACATCAGAAACACGGAGAACACCAAGATTTTTACATGGAAACCCTATTAGGGGAAAAACCACAGTGGATGTTAGTCCACAATATTATACCTTGTTAAAAGTATAGAGAAGAATAATGGGAATGTGCATGCATTCAGGCACACTGCCTAGAGCTCATTGCTCAAATACAAGAGGTCTCACTACCCAAAGAAGAGAAATACGGATTAGATTCGTAGGGTATGAACTGAGAAAATAGCTTCTCCAAAAGCCTAATTACAATTCCAATTAAGCACAAAAATACTCCTTCACACTTCGCTCAAACTTCTTCACACTCTGCTTTGCAATCGAATGATTAGATCATTATTCACACATTTGCTCTTCCTCTGCTCTCACACACTTGTGCACACACTACACTTTGCTCAAACAATCGCTCTTATATATCTACAACTTGAATTTCATCAACAACTTCGTCGACCAAAAGAAATATGAAAATATAAAACATATATGCAATGTCGACCCTAATTTACAATTAAAATTTTAATGCAAATCAAACAGCGTCGGCCAATATTATGCTATGGCCCAAAACAACATCCTCGAGCACGCCAAACATTCAAATTTTAATCTCCAAGGATCCACAACACGTTACAACCACCGTGTCAGCCAAGAACACGAAAACCCGAACACACATGAGAAAAATCTTCGACCACAAACACACCGACCAATGTGGACATGCCACAAAGATAGAGAATGATCTAGAAGCATCCACAAGCAACAAGAACCAACAGAGAAACATCTGCTAATCCAGGTGGATCCAAAATACCTAAAAAATTCACGATCTCATAATTCATCCAAAGAAGCATCAATGCGTAGAGCTCACTAACACGATCCTGATGCAACTTTAATGGGATCAAAAGGAGTCTGTATGCAGAAGTTATGCTCAGTCAAAGGTTCAGTCAAATAGGCGAATCAGGGGTTCAAAAAGGCAAAAAAATGATTATCTCAAAATGAAACAAAAATGATGCCAAGTCGCAATGCTCGTCGCGTTGATTCTGGAACTATATTCGGTTTCAAAAATGGAGCTAGTATGTGAAAGTTACGGCTGGTCAAAGGTTGGTCAAAATTTTGACTCTGGTTGACTTTGATGACATTAGCAAACTGACATGGCAGGTGGTGACGTGGCAGGAGTGGTGAGTTGGCACAGACATGGTGGAAAAAGGAATATGGATTAAACCATATTGTTAAAAGAAAACACGTATGGTTTAAAAATTAAAAGATTTATATGATTTCAAGGAGGATTTGGTGGGATTTTATCCCTTAAAATCCTCTTCCCTTGCCCATAAAACAAGGAGAGGGAAAAAAATCCTGTAAACTTACATTTCAACAAATTAACCACCTTTCTCATATTTAACGGATTTGTTTTAAAGATTATCCAAGGAGATTATTAAGGGGCTTTTAAAAGATATTTTTAAAGATTATAATGTAAGTCCAAAATTATAATGGCCCATAGTTAAAGGGGTTCATTTTTTAATTATATGGCTTAGAATTATAAAAGCCAAAGGGGGTTTATTTTTGAAAGATTAATTTGTTATACTAACAGGATATTAGTGATTTTTATTGTAAAAGGGGGAAATGGTTGGAATTTTTACTTGTATACGGGAGATATGCAATATTTGCAAAATAATATGGTTAAAGCCATATTAGCAAATAAATGTGTATATAAAGGGGTGATTTTTGTAAAGGGACATTGGAAAATTATTGAGTGGAGAATTTTGTACGAGAATTTTCTTGGAGAGAATTGTAACAGGGAGAATTATTCAAGTTCATTTTGGGATAAATAATTCTTTGGAGAAGAATTTACAAGGTGTTTTTGTACACCAAAAATTGTAAAAGAGTGAGAGATTATGGGCAAATTATTGCAGGTTCTTGGAGCTTGGGTATTGTAACAAAGCATAATTTTGCTTGGCGATATCAATAAAGCAGTCCTAGCATTGAGAAGCGGACCCAGAGACGTAGTCCACATTGGACAAACTCCGTTATCAATATGCGCATTGTGATCCTTCTATTTCATTGTCTCATTCTTCTCTCTTCTATCTCAATTTTCTCTCTAGTTTAAATTCAATATTTGAATTTCTAATTCCTTATTTTGTAATTTCAACAGTTAAAAAGCATAATCACGCAATTTTGTATTAGATCGGGAAATTACTGTAATTAGATTTAATTTACAAGTTAATTTTGTAAACTCTAATTATGGATCATCTGCATCAACTGAAATTACTAGAATCGCATCAACTTCACTCAGGAATACTAACTAAAACCACAAAAACACTATCAGAACACAATTGTTCATAACAAGATCAAAACTTCACGCGAACCACTAAAACTTCTAGTGGATAAACTAGATACTCTCAGAAATAAACCCTTTAGTCCACAATGATTTATCATCAACGTACTAAACAAGACACCTTCATGACCTTCATTGTTCCACTGGCAACCTGCAACTCTTTCTTTAACAATTTTCTCAATATCCTTGACATATACATCCTTCAATACATCAATGCTAATAGTTTTGACATTAATGACAACCACATATCAGCAACACAACCACAACATCTAACAATCCCCCCCTTTGGCATTGATGGCAACACATGATGTGAAAAACACCATCAACGCAACTCTCAATCAACACTTACTCCCCCTTAGATTTTGACTCTTCTTCCTCAACTTCTTCTACATGAACTTCACCCCACAAGGCTCTTCTCCCCAAATAATTCATAGTTTTTTCACATGACTCTTCTCCTCCTTTGACATCTATGGCAAAGATAAACATTATCTTCCCACATACAAGCTTCAATCCATGTATTCGGCATTTCATCCTAATTTCACTGGTTAGCACCATGGAAACAGTCAAACTGATTTAATATATAGCTTTGAGCATACGATTGATGCATAAATGACTCTAGTTCATATCAAAGAGAGGGGTAATCACCCCCTAGTATCCCTCCGAGATTCAAAGTATCCTTTGGCAACGTCAAGGGTGAAAATTGCTCAGTTGTCTCTTTCGCAGGCACATGTCTAACTGACTTATTTCTCATTCACTTTTTCCCTCAAGAAGTGAAACTCGATTGATATATGCTTGGTATTAGAGTGTAGCACTAGATTCTTTGATATGTTAATTTCACTTGAGTTGTCACAGTATATGGAAATAGGTTCATCATATACTACTTTGATATCTTTCAACATTTGTGTCATCCACATCACTTAAGTACAATTATTTGCAAAAACAATATACTCTGCCTTAGTAGTAGATAGAGAAATGGAATTATTTTTGCTCAACTGAAGACACCAAATTTCTTCCCCAGGAAGCAGCACCACCACTAGTACTTTTCCCCGCCACCTACATCTCCTACCCAATTTGCATCAGTATATGGACTCAATATAAGATCATCATCTTTAGGATACCAAAGAAAATCAACTCCTGCTCTTTCTGTGATATTTGAAGATTCTCTTACAATAGTCACATGAGATTCTTTTGGATCACCAAATCTAGCAAGCATACATACAACATTCATGATGTCTCCGTCTAGTATGAGCTAAGTAGATCAATCTTCCAATCATTGACTTGTATCTTGTTTGATTTTCCTTAGGAGAATCATCATCTTGTGTTAACTTGCATCCGGTTACCATGGGAGTACCAATAGGCTTTGAGTCTTCCATACCAAACTTCTTTAGTAGCTCTCTCACATATTTGGACCGAGATATGAAAATACCATTGTCTAACTGAGTGACTTGCAATCCCAGAAAGAACTTCATCTCTCCAATTATACTCATTTCAAATTCACTTTTCATTTCATTAGCAAACTTCATACATAAATCATCATCTCCTCCGAAAATAATGTCATCAACAAAGACTTCAATAATCAACTCTTTATCATGATCCAACTTAAATAAGTTGTTGTCAGCAGTACCTTTATTGAATCCAAGCTTCAGTAAGTATTTATCCATTCTAGCATACCAAGCTCTAGGGGTTTTCTTGAGTCCATACGGAGCTTTCTTCAATCGAAAAACCATGTCTTCCTTGTTAGTCAATTGAAATCCATTCGGCTATTCAACATATACTTCTTCTTCTAACTCACCATTCAGAAAAGCTAACTTCACATCCATTTGATAGACTTTATAGTTCTTATATGCAGCATAAGCAAGAAATAATCTTATAGCTTCAATTCTGGCAACAGGGGTAAAGGTTTCTTCAAAATTAATACCTTCCATTTGTGAATACCCTTTACATACCAGTCTTGCTTTATTCCGGACCACTTCACCTTGTTCATTTAACTTATTCTAAAAGACCCATTTAGTACCAATCGCATTTTTATCTTTAGGTCTGGGAACAAGAATCCATGTATCATTCTTTTCAATCTGCATAAGTTCTTCCTTCATAGCTTCCATCCAGTATTCATCATTGCAAGCTTCATTGACATTTTTAGGCTTAGTTTTGGAAATCAAGCAATACTCTTCTGCAATCCCTCTTCTAGTCTACACACCTTTATTCTTGTCTCCTATAATTTGATTCTTTGAATGATTCAATCTCACATACCTCAGAGTTTTAGGATTCACTCGCACTTCTGGTTCTTTTGTTTTTTCTTTTGCACTTCCACTTGTCTCTCCTTCTTGACTTTCTTGATTTACTAAAACAACTTGAACTTGATTCTATAACTGAGTATTCTTCCCTTTTTTTGAACTATCTTAGTGGTCATCTAAATCATATCCATAGTATATAGATGATCTAACAGAGTCCTCATCAACTCTGACATTTGCACTTTCAACCATTTTTCTCAATATTTTGTTATAGCACCGGTAAGCCTTGCTCTTGGTAGAGTAACCTAGAAAGATTCCTTCATCGCTCCTTGCATCAAAATTTCCTATGTCCTCATCTCTCTTAATGTAGCACTTGCTTCCAAAAATCTTGAAATATTTAACAGTAGGCTTATAACCAAACCATAGCTCAAAAGGAGTCTTACCAGGAATACCATTAACAATTACCTGATTTAAAGTGTACACAGCAGTGTTTACAGCTTCTCTCCAATAGATGTGGTGCACATTTCCTTCAATCATCATTGTTCTAGCAGCATCCAAAATTGTTTTGTTCTTTCTCTCTTCAACTCCATTCTGTTGAGGGGTTCGGGGAGCAGATAACTATCTTTTGATTCCATGCTCTTCATAAAAATAATTGAACTCCCTAGAGGTGAACTCACCACCTCTATTTGACCTTAGGAACTTTATCTTTAGACCTATCTCATTCTCTGCCATAGCTTTGAAACTTTTGAACTTCTCTAATGCTTTACATTTTTCTCTTAAGAAAGAAACCCATATCATCATAGAGTAATCATCAATAATCAGCATAAAATACCTTTCTCCTTGTAGACTTTTAATTCTAGAGGGACCACATAGATCAGTATGCACCAGCTCTAGTATTCCATTAGAATGATGCTTTTTACTCTAAAAAAGAAACTCTAGTATGTTTACCCATCTAACATTCCTTGCATATTGTATTAGTAGGCTTCACTAGCTTAGGTAGATCTCTTACTGCTTGAATGGAAGTTACCTTGACAATGTTATCAAAATTCACATGACACAGCCTCCTATGCCATAACCAACTTTCATCTACTTGAGAAATTAAACAACTTACATTACCAGCACTCAGGTGAAAAATATTACCTCTTGTCTTTGTACCCGAAGCAATCATATTTCTAGAACTTCCAAGTATCTTGCATCTTCCATCTTTGAACTAAAGACCATAACCCTTGTCCACCATTTGTCCAACACTCAACAGGTTATGCTTTAAGCCTTCAACATAAAGGACATCATCAATGCTATGTTTACCACCAAAACAAATAGATCCTTTTCCACATATCACACCAGCATTGTTATCTTTGAATCTTACAACCCCACCATCATATTTCTCTATACTTACAAATTTACTTTTGTCACCAGTCATATGATGTGAGCATCCGCTATCAATAACCCACTCATCCTTTTCTTCAATTCGGGCTGCAAGAGCTTTCTCAACTTTAGCAGATTCAATAGCCACCAAACCATTTTCCTTGATAGCAATGAAAACCCATTCATCTTCATTTCCATTTTCCTTATCAAATTCTTCATCAGTCACACCTTCAGTAAAATAGCACTTCTTTTGAAATCTAGGTTTGTAAGGCTTAGACCTAGGAACTCTTTCAGGACACCTTGAAGCAAAATGACCTATTTTACTGCAAGAGAAACATTTAATAAGCAACTTTCCTTTATACTTACCTTTTCCTCTGCCTTCTTTCTTCACAATCAATGCTTCCAGCTCTTCAACCTCTCTTTCTTCTTCTCCAAGTTGTTTCATCTCTTCCTCATACTTGAATGTTTTTCTAGAACTTTCTCTCAAATTGTATATTTGCATGCTTCTTCCGAATATAGAAGCCTTAAATGCAGATTCAGTCTTAGGGGCAGAATCACCTAACTCAAAGGCAACAAGTTTACCAATCGACATATCCCTTGTCACATTTGTTACTGATTTGAACTCTTCAATAGCATGAGCCTTTGACTTGTAAGAGGGAGGCAATGATCTGAGCACTTTAGCTACAATTTCTTGTTCATCCAAAATACCACCGGCACATCTAATACCCATCATAATTTCATTTACTTTTTGCATAAAAGAAGAAATATTTTCATCTTCACCCATCTTCAAATTTTCATACTTGCCTTTCAAACTTTGTAGCTTAGCGACCTTCACATGTACATCTCCTTCATACAATGTCTCCAGCTTCGTCCAAATGTCATGAGTTGTCTTCAAACCCATCACATTTGTCATTTCTGAATCCGTCAGAGCACTCAGCAAAGCTTCAATAGCCCTGATATTAGTCTCAACTTATTTAATCTCATCAGGAGTGGAAGGTCCATTTTGAGGAATAGTATATATGTTCTTTATAATTTTATAGAAGGGTTCACCAATGCACCTCAAATGACACTCCATTCTAGATTTCCATAGAGAGTATTTTATTCCATCGAATCTAGGACTGCCCTTCTTGTATGATGTCATCTCGGATCACCTCAAGCTTTTAAACTTCTTCAGAGGAACCTGCTCTGATACCAATTGTTGGCAAAACAAGGACAAACAATTGAGAGGGGGGGTGAATCAATTGTCACAGATTATTTAAACTTTTCAAACTTAACTTAACTTAATCTCATATATGATGCATGAACAATAAACCATAAACAATCAACACATTAGAAACACAAAGAACACCAAGATTTTTATGTGGAAACCCTATTAGGGGAAAAACCATAGTGGATGTTAGTCCACAATATTATACCATGTTAAAAGTATAGAGAAGAATAATGGGAATGCACATGCATTCAGGCACAGTGCCTAGAGCTCACTGCTCAAATACAAGAGGGATCACTTCCCAAAGAAGATAAATATGGATTAGATCCGCAGGGTATGAACTGAGAAAATAGCTTCTCCAAAAGCCTGATTACAGTTCCAGTTAAGCACATAAATACTCCTTCGCACTTTACTCAAACTTCTTCACACTTTGCTCTGTAATTGAATGATTAGATCATTATTTGCACATTTTCTCTTCCTCTGCTCTCACACACTTATGCACACACTACACTTTGCTCAAACAATCGCTCTTATATATTTGTAACATGAATTTCATCAACAACTTCGTCAGCCAAAAAAATATGAAAATATAAAACATATATGCAATGTCGGTCCTAATTTACAATTAAATTTTTAATGCGAGTCAAACATTGTCGGCCAATATTATGTTGTGGCCCAAAACAACATCCTCGAGCATGTCAAACATTCAAATTTAATCTCCAAGGATCCACAACACGTTACAACCACCATGTCAGCCAAGAACATGAAAACCCGAACACACATGAGAAAAATCTTCGACCACAAACACACCGATCAATGCGAACATGCCACAAAGATAGAGAATGATCTAGAAGCATCCACAAACAACAAGAACCAACAAAGAAACATCTGCAACAACTAAAATTACTAGAATCACATCAACTTCACTCAGGAATACTAATTGAAACCATAGAAACACTATCAAAACTTCATGTAGACCACTGAAACTTCTAGTGGATAAACTAGATACTCTCAAAAATAAACCCTTTAGTCCACAACGATTGATCATCAATGTACTAAGCAAGACACCTTCATGACCTTCACTGTTCCACTGGCAACCTGTAACTCTTTCTTTAACAATTTTCTCAATATCCTCGACATATACAACCTTCAATACATCAATGCTAATAGTGTTGATATCAATGACAACCACACATTAGCAACGCAACCACAACATCCAACAACTGTTCCATCAGGCAAGCAGACAACAACATCACGACATTAGGAATTGACAATGAATGAAACAGTTAATCATCAAGCAAGTGACATGGTGGACAACCATCGTGAGGAACATAACGACGGCCTGACTCTTCCCTCAGCCCCCACCCCATTGTTTTGGTTGGCATATGGATCTATGAAGGAAGGTAATGATATTATAAGTCTTCCATCACCCCATGCCCAACCCTCTTGGTTGGTTGAGGGAGCTACTAATGAGGGTTATGATAGTTTACGCCTTCCCTCGGCCCCTACCCAACCATCTTGGTTGGCCGATGGAGCCAAAAAATTGGGTATTGTCTTCCAGTGCGAAGAAGAGCGAAGAACTTATTCATTTCCTTCTCCACCTGACACTTTTTCCATACCATAGTTGCTACATTACTATGTAGATTTGAGCAAGCAAATAGAGCATAAGGAGGAAGGCAGAGCTAGAAAGCAACAAAATAGGAAGGAGAGAGAGAAGAAGGAGCAAGAGATAGTTCAAAGGATACCTGTGAGACATGCAAATACATTATGCATTCGAACGGATTCAGTCAAATTAGGTCTCACATTAGGCCCATTCATCACTTTCATCCATTCATTAAATAATTTCATTTCCTAAGGTCATTTATCAAATAAATATTATCATCAGCCTTTTAATAAATCAAACATCATCACTTTAATTAAATAGATCAAACATTTATTTAATCAAATCCATATTTCATCCTTTTCTGATTTAAATAAATCAAATATTTAAATCCTAAAGGCCAACTCACCTAATCAACATTAAATCAGCATAATCATCATCTATTTATTCTAACCCTGATTAAATACTAATCTCACCTAATTTTGCATTCTCTAGATATCTCCATTTTGCACAAATAAATCAATTTTATTGATTTATTTAAAAACCTCTCATTTTCTCAACATGACAAGTCCAACATTGCATTTTATTGTCGCTTTTTCTTGTCCCTCCCCAAAATTTATTGCAAATTTGAATTCAAATTCTCCTCTCATGTGGCACTCTTCCCAAATCTTGCATTAACCATTGACCACTCACCATCTATAAGTGTCATCTTCTCATTGAGGATCTTAGTCCACATTCACCATCTTGGCCAATCTCCCATCAAGAAAATCTATAAAATAAGGCCTTCATTCTCATTCATGGATCCAAAATTTTATGCAAGGTTACTCTCTTGGTTTGAGAAATAATCTTGTTCTTCATCTCCATTGCAATACATCATCATTTTAGCTATTGATCAAGGATTGGGAAAGGGTCACTAGCACATGTGACACCAATCCACTATGGAATAGGTAACTTGTGATTTGCTTTCATAATGCTTGTAGCTTTCTTTCATTCTTTGTTGCATGTTTTAAGCATTTTGCAAGATATTTCATAGGAGTTTACTTTGGTAGATTTGTGAAATGCTAACCCTTGTATGAAGTTTAGTGCTTTTGCAGATTTAAAAAAAAGTATGCTCATAGTTTGGCGCTAGAAGGAGGGCAGCTTCTCAAAGTCCTTAAGAGGATGCTATTCACATTTAAAATTTGCATTTGGCATGATAAGCAGTGTTTAGTTTCATACTATAGGAGTTAAAGACATTAACAACTTTTGTTATGATCACTTTTCTCATTTCATGTTAATCTCTTACAAATACCATTTGATTGTGATCTCATTTAACATCATAACAGCATTACAGTAATAGTAGTAAAAAAAAAAAAAAAAAACCCGTGACCTTTTGTGACTCTGCATTTGCTTTGCTGTTTCCTGAGTTTTGCTTGACTTTTTCTAAAAGTGTTCTTGATTTATTTATCCATGTATTTTGACTGAGCATTATGTTGTTCAATGCTTTATCTGACTTTTTCTTGTTACAAACCTGGGTAACTAAATTCTATGAACACTGTTGTACTCGATAGACCTTTTCTATATTCTCTCAGTAAGTCTGTTATGTCTAATGTTACAATGAATGCAATAATAGTTATAATGAGTGTAATGGTGGCTGTCTAATATGCATATATTGGATATTTGGGTTGGGCTTTTGGTGCAGATTTCTTGTATCTTCTAGTGAAGCCCCTCCTCCTGTGTTCACAGCATGCTCATTATTGTTATTGTCTCCTATCATCGATGTGTTGCAAGTCTAAGACAAAATTCTAGACACTCACGCCTCCTGGAGACTTTTTGAAACAAAAATCTTCCTTTTTTG
>VDFB02074773.1:0-15165 GCA_007258455.2 Sequoia sempervirens | reverse complement strand
CCTTGATTGTTTCTCCATTATTTTGATGACATAACAAACATTCGGCCACAAATTTTTGTACATTCCCCTTATGACCTTCACCCCCAAAAATCTTTCTTTATATAGTGACAGGTCTTTAAGAATCCAAAATATCCTCCTATTGGTGAGTTGTGCATTTGAGACAAGATGCTAGCTTTCAACTAAGAACTTCAGCACAAAAAGAGCTTATCTTTGTACTATAAGGAGTCTTCTTTCCAAACATACTTATCTAAAGAAAATGGCTCCTATTGAAGTTGTTGGATGAACTTCTTTGTTGGAAGTCATGTTGCCACTCTTCTCTGTGCTGCTTCTACCCATTTAGGCTACAATAAAAAAAAATGAAGCAAATTGTTGCTTGAAAATATACTTTACACTTATGATTTATCTGGACTTTGAAATGCCTTCCCATGAGATATTGGTGCCATTGTTTGATTGCATGAATGATAGCTAACATTTTTTTTCCGTATGTGGGCCTTACCAAGTTCTTTTATGAGTCGTTGACTCTCAAATGCAAAGGGATGCCCTTCTTATATCAATATTGCCTCAATACCATGTCCAAAAGCATTACATTTCACCACAAATGTGTTAGAGAAGTTTGGGGTGACTAGCAAATGGGTGGAAGTAAGAGCTTCTTTCAGTTGTTGGAATGCTTGGGTGTTTCAGTTTGACCATTGAAAAGAATCCTTCCTCACAATGTTGTTAAGGGTGCCACTATGTGAGCATAGTTGTGAACATATCTTCTATAGTATCTTTTCAAGAATCCTCTCAAACCTTTGGTGTTTTTTTTTGTTGTTGGGCACTTTTTGAGTGCTACAATTTTCTTAGGGTCCACCTTAACACCTTTGTGTGATATCACATACCTTGGGTATTCCACTTCATTCACCCTAAAGACACTTTTTGATTTTTTTTGCATAGAGTTGATTATCTTGCAATATTTATAATGTATTTTCTACGTGCAACAAATGTTCTTCCCATAATTTTACTATGGATGAGGATGTGATATGCTCAAGATTATATTTGATCAAATATTTGTTTCAAATTTGTCAATTGGGTGAAATAGCTTCCCTTCCATGGTTGCTCATAGTGGGTTGTCAAGTCAGTAAATTTTTCGAACTTGCCTCTTATCATCCGTTGGTACAATTGATAAGGCTTAGATTCTAAATGTGGTGAGGCTTTGTCAATCATTGAATTCATAGGTATATTGTGAAGCTTAAAATATTGTTCCATGAGGCTTATCCAATGTATAGTTATATCCATACCATCAAACTTGCAGATGTCTATTTTGGGGAGGTTCAATTTTGGACCTTGGAGAATCTACCCTATCCCTTAGCTTGGTTTGTTAGGGTTGTGTACCCCAAAGTGGTTTTAATTGTGGCTTTAATTTAGATGATGATTCCTAATTAAAACTATCCAAACACTCATTGAAAGTTGTTGCAAATGGGAAAAACATATTATCTATGATAAAAGTCAACCACTATTTCACAGTTTTCCTTTTGATGGAATTTTTCCTTTGACATTATGTGGTGGATAGTAAAGAGATTCATTTGACTCAATGGTTGTAGAAAAGTTCTTCGATCCAAAAGATGTGATGGCTTTTGATGTGGTTGTTTTGTAAATTTGACATTTTTGATTATGGGAGGGAGGAAAGTACTTGGTGCAAGTGGTAGCCATAAACATTTAAAACATGAGCTATAGCTAAATTCAATGTTATCAAAATTTTACCGTTGAATTATACCATATTTTGCCACCAATGTGAAACTATAAAGAATATACCTTGCCTAATTTTTCATGAGGTTTCCAAAAATGTAAAAAATCATTTATTTGGAAAATTGTGGCATTTAGAGCAAATATACAAAAAAATAGTAAAATTGCAATAAATTACTCAAAAATGATTATAGAATGCTAAAAATTGGACTATAGCTTTATTGTATATATAAACTAGCATTTGCACCTAAAGGAGGTTCAATGATTACGCTGATAGAAAACTATATGTATGTTAATATGTTAGAGAGTATGTAAAACTATATGTAAATATGTTAGAGAGTGTGTGCTTGTGCATGGGTGTGTATGGATGCCATGTGCTACAAATTCTAGTTGTATGTGGCTGAATTAAACAATTAATAATAAGTGCTAAATAATGGAATGAAATAAATTTAGACAAATCTAGATGTTTTCCTTAAAGAAATTATTATCTGATTTTGAAATATTGTATAGATTTGAAACATATAGCAATGCAAGTGAAAAATAAAGTTGTCATCAAATTAACAAAAAACACTTCAAATGGAAATAGAATGTTCCCATCTAGTTGGAAAATCAATATTTATTTGGATTTTACATGATAAGTGAGATTTTTCATGCTTTCATTTGATATTTTGGAGGCTTTTCCCATTAAATGACAAATGGTTTACCATTAAACGATAGCTAAAACTTGTTTTCCAATGACTCAATAGTGGTTTGTAGGCATGAGACTTGTTTCAAGCTCAAATCTCACACTATTGAATTTGACACCATTTTCCGACGGACATTTGTCGATCGTTCAACAAATCTTTGTCAGAAAAGCGATGAAATGACAAACATTTTCGTCGCAAGTCCGACGACAAATTAAACGTAGAAATAACGACGCAAATTCGTCGGTCGTTGGCATCATCAAATGAGTTTGATGTTTGTTGGAATATTGATGACTACTTCGTGTATCCACCAATGAATTACAACCAAAATGCAATTGCAATGGCTCTTCCAAAGCATCGAAAGAACACTAGAAGTTCGTCGCAATTTCGATGAAATGGGCAAGTATTTATGACGAAGGCTTTGTCGCAGCTAAGCAACTTCATCGGACTTTTTATGTGATTCGTCGGTGGCATTCGTCAAAATTGCGATGAAATGGGCAAGGAGTTACGACGAAGCCTTCGTCGTAGCTAAGCAACTTCGTCAAACCTTTTCTGTGATTCGTTGGTGGACTTCGTCGAAATTGCGATGAAATAGACAAGGAGTTACAATGAAGTCTTCGTCGTAGCTATAGCAACTTCGTCAAACCTTTTCAGTGATTCGTCGGTTGAGTTCGTCGAAACAATGCAATTTTTTTTAAAAAAAATATTCGTTGAAATGTACCATCGGTGAGAGATCAATCAAGTCGCATCTTTCGTATTCAAATCTCGGACAATTATTTTATTCGGTCATTTTCCATGTTTATTAGACACCCGCTAAGACATCATGTAGTTTCGCCGACGCCTTGAGTCTCTTCGACAGTCAATATTACATATCGCTTTGGTGTCACACAGTCTCATCGATATTCTGAGTCTCATCGATAACCAATAGATCATATGTCGCTATGGTGTCATGCAGTCATACCAACATTCTAAGTCTCCCCGAGAATTATTCCTTCGGTCTTAAGTGTATTTCTACGATTCTTACCAGTGATAACTTATCACTGTGACAAAATGAATGTAAGTAGAGAAACTTTTGCATACCTGCAGATGGTACAAAATTTCATGGTTAAGTAGAAGCCTCCCATCAACAAGATCCAAATATCCGTGTATCTATCTCAATCGAGCCTCTAAACCCTTCAGAGCTGTCAATTTTTCCACTAACCTATTATGCACAAAAGTCAAATTTTAGAGTTGTCACCACTAAAAACAAAAGAAACGGAGCTTTGAAACCAAATCGACACACAACACAATGTTGTATTCATACAAAGCTATACAAACAAACTAAACTCAAAACATTGGAATGGAAACAACTTCAAATTATGATGCAGAGCATGGATTCAGGGTATAAAAAATCATTTTTCTGCCACCATAGTGAAAATTTAGCACTTTCTTTCATCTTTGCATATTGGTTTGATGCTTCAAATGATGCATTTCTTATATTGAAAAATGCATTACCTTATTGAACTTCTCTTTGTTTCGAGAATAGTTTAATATTCTCTATTTAACAGGGCCAACCATGTGACAGTGGAAGCTCATTTGGCTCCTCCCCCCCTCACATCACTCTCAATTCCCCATACCCAATCATATAACATTAATTATTCATTCATCTATTAATAATATATAACATTCATTCATTAACATATAACATTCATTAATTAACATATTCACATTCATTCATTAACATATAATATTCATTCTTTCAGTTTTTACATATTATAAAAAATATGGTTATCATGATATGATTACAATCACTTTTTGTTTATTTTTAAAGCTACAAAATCTGAAGTGGAGTATACGTTTTCTAAATCAATATTTGTCCCCCCTTTTAGTTGTTCTACCTATGCTAAATTGATCTTAATGTACGCGTAGTCATCTGCTCATGACGTGGACGCCGCTTCAAGGGGGGATCTGCTGCAATAAGAAAGAAATGTTAAACTGATATGTTTTATTATTATTGTTACAAGTATTTGATTAATTAAAAGAACATTATAGTGGTTCTCTTTACCTGATGGGTCCACATCATGTTCCTGAACTTTTGTTATAGACTCATGCTCAACATGTTGAACACCCTCTAAATCGTGATCTGCAGTTGAAACACGAAAGGTTACATTAATTAATACACCAATTAAAATTAAATATGTTTAAGAGAGAACAGAGTGGTCCTCTTTACCTGATGGGGCCACATCATGTTCTTAATATTCTCTAGTCTGATCATGCTCAACATGTTGATCATGCTCTACATACTCTAAAGTTGAAACACAAAATGTTACATTAATTAATACACCAATTGCAATTAAATATGTTTAAAAGAACTTTAGAGTGGTCATTTTTACCTGATGGGGCCACATCATGTTCCTGATCTTTTCTAGCCTGATCATGCTCAACATGTTGATCACACTCTACATGCTCTAAAGTATCAGGATGCACACTATGACCTTCATTTGCAGGTTGTGCTCCACCCTCACCATGCTGCATTCCAATGTCATGTGCAATATTATCATTGCTTGAATGTTTAAAACAAATAGGCATGTAATTACTTTATGGTGGAAATTAATATTGAATAGATTGCACAAGTATTTAATTTTAAATAAACTTTATTGAGTTTATTTATCTGTCGTCGGATGTAGTGGAAGGTTGTGTTTGCCCTAGTCAAGACTCTTAGGCATTTAGCCATGACTCCATAGCCTTGTTGGAAGGAAATATTCAGGTCATCTTCTATGGGAACTCTGTTGAATTCAGAGCCCTACATTTTGCATAAGATCATGAATTTTGCTTCTATGGTGTGATATAACCAAAATTGTTTTCAATTTATTATTTGGATCTATATTTATTTATTGATATTTTACAATTCGCGACTGAGCTGCAACCACGAGCCAAAGTTTGTGCTGCAGAGTATTTTCTATTAACAAACATTCGCGTGATGTGTTAGGTAGCTGATAAAAGTTTGAAATACGTTAGATTATGTAAAAGAAAGAGTAATCAGTATATAATTACATTGTTGATAGTATCACATACCTTCCTTGGCCTGGTGGTGTCTTTCCTTTTTTCTTTTCAGCCTTCCCCTTTCCATCAGACACCAGGTCCTTCCACTCCCTATTTGGAATCATGGGGGGACGCTCGTACTTTTTGTTCTTCTCTAAATGTGATCTATATTGGTCCCCTCACATGCTAGATAGGTACCAACTTTCTTAAGGTTAGCAGTTCGGTTGAATATTTTATCACCGAACAACACAACTAAATGGTTAATGAGCTCATATTTTAAATCTTGATTTTGGGAATTCCACCATGTACATATGGTGGGCCTGAAGAGATCCAATGTAATATCACTTAGATGTTTATAAAAACATCGTTTTAACACCAAAATGATAAATGGGATCAATGATACAAAAGAAGCGATGTTCAGTAAAATTTCAATTGGATTATATATAATAATAATTAAAACTTTTAAAGAATGCAGGACCTACATCTTTGTAGAATGAAATCGCCAGTCCATGCATAAGTGTGACAAAAATGTTACCGTACAAGTAATGAGAGATCCGATCTTTGCTAAAACATGCGATTACTAAGTGTTATTTCTGCATCTCAAGTGATTACATGTCACGACGCGTATTGCGGCATGTGTTCAACTATAGAGGGTGCATTAGCGGATCAACATGGTATGTGTTGGCGACATTTGGATGAAAATATAAGGCATGGATGATGGGAGTGGAGGATAGTGTGATGTATCGTGGGAAGATGGGATGGACTACTTGTACCAACCCACATTCTCGGTGACACTTAGATTACCGATCATGGCCAGGAGCATCATGAGGAGGCAAATAACCCTGTAAAAATAACACATTTTAGTTCATGACATAAAAGAGTACAAAATATAAAACCATGAATGAACTTATGTTATAATTAAAGACTTCATGACAACTTGTAATTTTTGTAATCTCCCAGTCAATATTTTAACCCTCTTATCTCATCTGTTTGAGGCACTATAAATATTAACTTAACTATTTCTTCATTTCATTTTTTTTGGATCTTCTTTATCGTATCGAGAGGGTTTGGTGAATAAGCGATGTCATCATCACAAAATATTGATTGCACCTCACTATGGATGCTCTTCTCTACTGCTCATGCCTTTCCCCGATCAGTCGAATGCAACAAGAATATTAAAAATATTATCGAAATTAACCCAATAAACTTATGAAAAAAACATAATAATAAAACATTTTGCTCGTATCTAATTTGTACAATTACAATGAGATAAACCTGTTGGATAGAAGCGCTTGAAGATATATCGCGATCTGTGCTCTAGGCCAGAGCCTTCTCCATACAATCAATGTCCTGCCGTGACAAAAATTAAATATAAAAAAATATTACAGAAATGAAACCAATAGACTTACAAAAAAAACATAAGAATAAAATGGTATATTAAAGTCATTAATTGGAGGTTGGGTAAAATAGTACATAGTACGTACCACCCCCATAGTAACTGTTTTTGTAACTAAGCAATTCAAATTGTAATCGATTAGCAACTCTTCCCCTGTAGTTATTGATTTTATCACACATACGAATACACGGTTTCCCTCACGCGCCTTGAATATGCAATTGGGTTGCTTATTTGTTGACCCAAAGCATGTACTGTTTATAAACCCTGCAATATTCCCTGATACTTTTGGCCTTCCATCAATTTACATAGCCACTCCTTTATTTTGATCCTTATCTTTTAGTTGTATATAATTTGCTAATAGTGCATACCTACGCATACTTCATGTATATCAAATCAGTTGCATCCAATCTTTGTAACTGTAACAGAGTTCGACATACTCCATCAATTCAATAACTTTGTCGTAACAAACTTTTATGTCATCCATGCAAAATAGGCCCAAACCATGTAATGACGATGATGTTATGCGATATATCCTCTCGTTGACACACAAATTAGTGTTTATTGGAAGAAGTTCCTTGGGTACCCATTGTTTATGTAGATGTTTGTACCTCAAGGGCACCTCAGCGTCACCTATGCTCTCATCATCATAAGAACATGACCCCCCTTTAGCAAGAAAAAATCTTATGTGTTTACGGAATTTTCTTCTAATCTTTTGACCTCTAGTTGATCTCCCTCTTTTAGACATAGTACATGTCTCACTTTCCTCTTCTCTTCCTGAATTTCCCTCGCTCGAGGAAGACAAATCTGACAAATACCTATTTGGTGGTACCTGCACTCATAAATATGTTGGATGAAGTTCTTTCATGGTGATGTGATCCCAAGGTGACATTATGATTAATCTATCATTTCATCACTAGAATTTCACAGGTTATAAGGTAATCAAATCTTGATAGATTGCAAGCTATTGTTACTACCATCCAAATGTGTCCATCACAAATCAAATCTACTTAATGTTTTAACTCCCAAACTTTGTAACAAGTGTTAAATTTGACTATGGTCCACAAGTTACACAACCAAGGCCTCAAATGTATTCTCTAATTGTAATCAAATGACTTTTTCTCTTCATTCAAGTAAATAAACTTGAAGGGAAACATCACCAAGTGGTTTATTGGACACCTACATGACTAAAAATAGCAGCAAATTTATATTTAATTTCCATGTCTAGTGGTTAATGGAGAGGGAGTGTGTACTAGGCCTGGTTAAGTCATTATAAGTTTACGCTTTGGCAATAATTTTTTTTAAGTCATTAAATCTTCTTATGTCTAATTACTAGGAGATTTTTGGTATGTTTTAAGGTAGGATGATTGATGAAAGAGCCCAAAGACTAGCCTTTCTCCATGGTATCTAGGTACACATAGCAGTGGTTTTCTCTTATACGGTTGGACATGATTTAAAGAACTTAGCTAGGAATTATTCATTTAACCTAAGGTTTTATCATAATGCCATCATTGGAAAGGTATGATCAAATTCTTCTATTATGAAGAATTGGTCTATGCACCTCTAGTAATCACTATAAATGTTCGTAAGGATAAAATGACTAATTGCATCAGGTAGGAGATAATCAATTTTGAGTTTTTCAAAGATTATATTCCTCTATTCATAATTTTTAAGGGTTGTGTGTGAAGGAAGTTATCACTACCAAGAAGGGAGGAGACCTTTCCTTGTATTCTTTTATAATTTTCATTATTCTTATTTATTTTACACTTACATCTACAAATACACCTACATATGCATTTACTGTTTTCATTTATTTCTCATGTAGTTTAATAGTTTGATCAATTTTATATTATGTGTTGAAGACTTTAGAATTTTAATTACATTAATTTATAAATATATTGTATTTATAACACTACAAAACCATATGCTCTTTGCGTTTACACTTGCATTTAGAAATACACATTTATATACATAGATATAGATTTCTTTAATAATATGTTGCATTTATTGTTCTAAGAGAGCATCCAACAATTTCATTTACATTTACATTTAAAAATACATATACATACATACATATATATGTGTGTGTGTGTGTGCGCGTGTGTGTATGTATATCATTTATATTCAGTGTTCAGAAACAACCCATTAGGTCTGCACATGGATACAAATTCATAAAATCAGATCTCTCATACATGTTTTGCTGAAACCTAGGCTTGAACCTCTCATTTCACATGCTTTTCTTCACAAAACTATTGAGGACAACAACTATACCTTCTTTATTTCTCATCCTATGCCCTATTCATGCATCCTACAATTACAACAGTATCCATAGGGCCTCTTACACAAGCTACAGTAATCACAAAAAGTGTAAGAGCCCCCTTTATATCATGTTTGGACTACAAAACCCTCAAAAATAGGGTAGCAGTTATGATTTGTTGGTGAGTTGTATAGACAAAATCATCGGCCTGCTCATTCTTGGAGTCTTTTGAAGAGAAACCGTCGGTGGTAGTGGTACAAACCTTATGGTGTCGAGGTGAATGAGGGTATCACTTTTATTTACTAACCTGATGAAGAGTACCCGTAAATGGGTAAAATTTTAATATTTAACTAAGGAAGAGCGTTATGCTTCAACGTAGCCGATAAACTAGCATGGCAGCTAGCAACAGATTCTAGCTTTATTTTTGGTGATGTACTTTAGGCAATAAAAATTTGAGAGGTTTTGTTGTTGCATCAAATCCATTCGGCACAATGAACAAGAAATACCTTTGGGGAGATTGCTATTGGAAATACCAAATTTTGAATATCATGTGCAACCGAATCTGGTCGGGTGACATGTGTAAGCTTCGACCGATGCTTGTTTGCTCCTTCTTTTCTATAATAAGGATTTCAAGGCTAGAGGTATGGGTTAGCAAGTGAGATTTTTTGGGCTGAGTCTAGCTGGAGTTGCAGAGAAAATTGTAAAGTTTGATGGTTTTAGGGAAATGCAATTTAGGTTTTGAGTTGTTTTGTAGTAGGTTTTGAATTCATGAGGATTTGGATGCATACCGTATTTGAATTGATATGATTAATTCAAACTCATGTCTCTCCATTGTACAAGCATATTTGAATTTTGAATAAAATGATCAAGGGTTGTTTCGTTCATCTCACTGTTGTGGTGTGTTTGATTCTTGTTTTAGGTTTAATTCAAGGAATTAATTAAAATGCTTGAATGAGATTCTAGGTGGATATGTTCTATATAAGGATTTGATAAGTAGTATTGAGTTAGAATACATATTGATGAGATTGTAAAGTAATGTTATCAAGGATCTTATATGTTTTGTGTTAAATCTGTCATAAACCCTTGGATGCTTATAAATTTGACTCCTCCAATGGATATATGGTGCTGATATAAGTTGTACTTATTCGTATTGTTCAATATTTGTTTTCTTTTACCTAGAGCTTGCTACAAATTGCAAATCAATGACAGTATCTTATACTGTGAAATGTTGTTGTAGTTATCTCATGCTCCAAATTGTTGATATTATTGATAAACAACCAATTCTATTCAGTATTATCCTATTATATTTAGCTATTAAATGAGATTATCTATTGATGTTAATGTTGTTTATAATGATGGTGCAGAGGTTGTAAACGCATTAAGGGACCACCCTCCCGGTTCTTGCAGAGCCCAAAGTGTAGGTCTTTCAAATCCTCATCAGTTGGTCTAGGACCTAAGAGTTGCCCTTTATTGGAATTGAAAATTCCATAGGTAGATTAGAAGATCAACCTGCTTACCGTAAAAACAACCAACACCTTGCATATGTCTGTGGTGGAGGTATTGAAGAAGAATTGTATGCCTCTATTTCCATTCATTAGATTTATCTTAGCCTAGCATATACTTGTGCTAAGTCTACAATTGCTTCAGACTCATGCAATGAAGGCTATGTGTGATGAAATCCTAGACCTCAACCAAGATGTGGGTAGATTATGGGAGTTTTCCCAAGACCTAAGGTTGGTGGATAAAAATGTGAAAGACTAAGCTATTTTATTCTTTTGTATTATCTTATACTATTTTATGAGAATGGGGGTGCCAATGTATGAAAAGATCTTTGGAAACTAGGCATGAGAATTGAAGGTTAAAGAGAATGGGGGTGACAAACTTACAGTACTCATTGCCCCTTGGTCATCGATTATCCCTGAATGCCCTCAACCTCATCCTCGGCACTGGTATTGACCTTGTTTTCAATCCTCCAAACTTTTCCTCGACACTGATATTGACCTTGTTTTCACTCCTCCAAACTCTTCGTCGGCGTTGGTATTGACCTTGTTTTAACTCCAAACTCTTCCTCGGCACCGGTATTGACCTTGTTTTCACTCCTCCAAACTCTTCCCCTATCAGCCGAGTATTGACCTTTTTTTTTCACTCCTCCAAACTCTCTTCACAGCTTAGTATTGACCTTGTTTTAACTCCAAACTCTTCCTCGGCTACCGCATTGACTTTACTTTCACTCATCTCAACTCTTCCTCTGCAATCGGTATTGACCTTGTTTCACTACTCCAAACTCTTCCCTCGCATTTTATATCGACCCTATTTTCTACTCATCCAAACCCTTCAAATATTGGTATTGACTCACTTCTCCACTTCCACTAGCCAACCGGGTTTCATTAGGTTTTCATAAAGATAAGTTAATTAAGTTCAAAATTTTGCTTCCATTTAGCCAGGTTTTAATATCTTACAATATAGTTAAGTATATATTAGTTATATTTCATTAGACAATAATAATATAATTATTCAACTTTATATAATTATATATTATATTCTTTAACAAAATTATTAAATACATATAAAATTATTATAATTAATAATAAGTATATTTTTATATAATACAAAAATATAATTAATATAATATATATTTAATATAATAGTAATATATATTTATAAGGAGAGAGAGAAACTAAATTTTGATTTCATCGTTTACGTTAACAATCCAAGGACGACATGTGTCCTTGGGGAGTTATGCTCAAGGTAGCATGCCATTTGATTAAAGATATGATAATTCTCCTTTAAGACCTCTTCAATGTACCCATTGCACACTTAAGGAGACAAAGATAAATATAGGGAAAAAATATAGAGAGAGGGAGATAATGACAAATATACAAATAGAAATGATGACAAAGAGATAGAGAGAGGTAGAGAGATAAAGAGATAAGGATGAATAGACAGAGATATAGGGAGGGTGATTGATATATCTCTCCCTGTCGCTCTCTATATCTCTATATCTCCCACTATCTATGTCACTCCCGCCTCTTCTGTTGGTGTAATTAATTATTAATTACACTTTGCATAAGTTTACTTAGGTTTTATTTAATTCCTAAGTTATAGGTTTTATCCTTATCTTATCGAGCTATCTTGTTGCTCAAGATAAGATTAGGTTTTCACATCTTTTCTTTTATAAAGCAAATTAGCTCTTGTAATTATTTGTACTTCGAATATATCAATTTGCACATTTCATGCAAATCTCTGTTTTTTTGTTTTTCTCTTCTGTGGAAGGTCTATTCTAGTTTGCAAATCTAATCTTGGTTTCTAACATGGTATCAAAGCCTTAATTCGCAGCCCCTTCTCAGCTTTTTTGGAGGAACACATTACAGAGCTCGTTCGAGGTCCCTCGAGGGTTTCAATCCTCGAGTACATTTATGCAGCATCTTGGATCAGATCGGGGTTTTCCGTTGGATTCAGAGCACTGGAAAAAGTCAGAAATGACTTTTATTTTATTCATATTCGTCACTGTTTTCTAGATGTGCGAGGGTTGTAAGATCGATGATTTTTCTGATAGATCTGGGGGTCGCCTAATTTTTGATGCACTTTGGGCCCAAACGAACCTCGCTGTTGAATTCGCATCACCCAAAAACCCCCATTTTGATATAAAATTTGTTCAATTTGGACACAATCGTCCAAAGAGGCAAAAAATTTTGCCCAAGGGTTGTACGGCCCCCAGGCACGCTTCACGAGGTTCTTTTTTCAAAAAAAAAATCAAAAAATCAAAAAAATTGTTAACAATCTGTGCAACTAGTTCATTTGGCCCCGCCACTAGCTTGCCACTCGGCGGCCACCGACGCTCCACCCTTCTGCCACCACCATCGACGGCTTTAGCCAGAACGCCGCCAAGACTTTAGCCCCCGTAGGCTTTATATGCGTAGACCAGGGTCCTATGGTGACCGAGAGCTCCACTCTTAGCCCCCTGCCGTGCCTACAGCCCTAGCCCCAGCCATATCAACAATCGAGGGCTTCAACCCAGCTCCCTGCGCATCAGCCCCTGGTCCTGCATGTGACAAGGGGCCTTATTTTTTTAGCCCCTAAGGGCTTTTGGGGGCCAAATCGGAGCTTTTTGGACAACTTTCATGGAAACGGGTGTATCTTTGGCATACAACGTCCTTTTTTTGCAAACGAGATATCATCAGAAAGCTGTTTCGACGCTCTATGCAATGGTGTAGGTGTAATTTTCTGGTTTTTCCTTTTTGATGCTTTTTTCTACCTCAGAAGTTAGATGTTGCCTTTCTCACTCTGGAAGACGTATCTTGTGACTCGCTTATCCGTTTTTCATGATTTTCACGGTGTTGGAAAATTGGTTTTGGCCTCTATGCAGATCTGAGGTCATTTACAAAAAATATGTAACTTATTTTTTGCATGCATTCATTTTTTGTTTCATGTGCTAGGTTTGTATTTTCGCCTATGTTTCTATAGTTTTGCATTATCTCCTTATGCAATCATTGGGTATTGTAATAACGAACTGATATAAAGTTCCATTAAGGGGGGTTCTTGCATCCATTATATGTATTAGTGACAACTTGCATGAGTTTGTCTGGTTTCCTATTGTTTCCCTTAGCTTCTTTCTTGCTTAGCTAGACACATCATTGGTTTGCTTCAGTTCACACTTCAGTTGGGATTTTATGGTCCTTGATCTGCATTGGTTCAGATCTTTCTCATTTGAAGGGTATGGTTTTATGTTAGTGTTCCAGAATCTTGATGGTACTCGTCCTATGGGCAGTTTTAGTTTCAGTTTAGCATTAGCTTCGAGATACACGGCTTCCAGATACTGTCATCATCTCATCTATTGTTGCTTCACAGATTCTAGGGTTGATCCAGTATGTGAGTTTCTAGTGTTCCTTGGCATCGGGTCTGCTGTTGCATTTGTGATTCCGATTGGTATTTTGTAAACAGAACTATCTTTCCTTGCTTGCCGGATTTGGGGTTCCAGTGTTGCTTCATCAGAGTTCTTCCAATGCTTCTTCACAATAGTTCATCTCTCTGAAGGGGGGTTTTTCCCACTGGGTTTTCTCTCTCTTTTCATTTGTACATGAGTACCTCATCAGGCCTTGTTGTCGGGACTCATATTTGCATAATAATCTGCTTCTCCCTAAGTTGCACTTATGGGGGGTGTTGGTGTAATTAATTATTAATTACACTTTGCATAAGTTTACTTAGGCTTTATTTAATTCCTAAGATATAGGGTTTATCCTTATCTTATCGAGCTATCTTGTTGCTCAAGATAAGATTAGGTTTTCACATCTTTGTTTTTATAAAAACAATTATCTCTTGTAATTATTTGTACTTCGAATATATCAATTTGCACATTTCATGCAAATCTCTACTTTTTTGTTTTTCTCTTTTGTGGAAGGTCTATTCTGGTTTGCAAATCTGATCTTGGTTTCTAACATCTTCCCCCCTCTATCTATTGAGCTATCTCTCCCTCTCCCCCCTTTCTCTCTCATTCACTCCATCTCTCCCTCCATCTCTGCTACTCTATATCTATATCTCTATTTCTCTTTTTATCTCCCTCTCACTCATCTCTATCTCTTTCTATCTATATCCCTTTCTCTCCCTCCCCCTCTCTATCTCTCACCATCTCTCCCTCCCTATCCCCCATATCCATCAACTCTCTATCTCCGTCTCTCTTCCTTTCTCTTCCCCTATATCTCCATCTCTCTTTCTCTTCCCATATATCTCTATCTCTCTCTCTTTCTCTTCCCATCTATCTCTATCTCCCCATATATTAACTAAGAAGCCATGCAAGCATACAATAGTATACAGTAAAACTATAATAGTGTTTGTTTAAACTATAAGTAACACTTATCTTTCTAATGTCAAACTTTCTTATAAAAATAGTGTTTTATTGAACTATAAGTATATTATTGTCACCACTCTTCATTCCACATGAAATGCCAAATGTAGCAATTGTTTTGTTGCTTTTGTCAAGTTTCATTAACCAAGCTATTTACTGGGCTAAATAAATTTTTGTTATGACCCTTCATCTCTTTAAATAATTAGACAATATTAGCGAGATTAGGAAGGGGAGAAAACCAAACCCT
>VDFB02074772.1:0-38652 GCA_007258455.2 Sequoia sempervirens | reverse complement strand
TTTATCACACTTATGCTCTCAAGCCATTTAAGCACTTCTTTGCATACTTAGTTTTCATCCTTCATTATTGCACACTTTTAAGCTTTCATCCCATCCTCTTGCATCCATTTTTCTTAGACTATCACATAACCACGTTCATCATTTGCATATTCCATTGCATCTTCACCCCTTTGCATCCCATTTTAGATCATTTTCCATCCAAGGAGCACACACTCAAGCTGCATCAAGGGCCAACCAAGGATCAACACAAGTAAAAGGTATACTTTCTTGTTTTTATCTTTCTTTTATTTGTGTTCAATGTAGCCCAATCTTGAGGTGGTCTAGTGTTGTTTTATCTTGCATTTCTTAATTAGTTTTGCATATTAGGAGGTAATAACACTTGCACACAGAAACAACAAAGGAGTGAATTGGTCAAAGTACCTTTTTAAATGCTATTAAAGAGGAATGACTCATCTTTACTTTGTTGTTTAGTAAAGCTATGACTAAGTCAACTTAGAAAAGTTTTTGCTTGTTAACAAAAGACTATTTCAATGAGAATAACCACACCATGGGTAATAGGGAGTTTACTTCATACTTGGCGCCAAGTTATGAAGCTCTATTTTCTATAGAAGTCCATTTTGGTTGCAATTCAACTATCATCATAGCATGTGCACTTTTGAATGTCTTTTGCTATTGTCAACTAGAAGGGTCGACTTGTAGCATTATATGTTGAGTTTGTACTTAGTTTTCTGCCAACTTTTAGTTGAGTACTATGAGTCGACTTGCATGGTGAGATGTGTCGACTACCATGCTTTTGCAAAGTCTCATTTTTCTGTATAAATAGAGAGGCTTATACTCTCATATAGGACACACTAATCTGCATTATTTTGAAATTGCATTCTGTTGTATTTTATGAGAGCCTTGAGTATTTGTGAGAAGCTATATTTTGCGAGAGCTATATTTGTGAGAGCATGTTATCAACTTTTGAGAGAAGTCATAGTGAAGTATTGCTTTGAGAGAGATAAGTGAAGCTAGGAAGCTGCTATTGGAAGGTTGTGCGTCAAGTCAACCAATTGGATTAATCGTATTACAGGCATGAGGATCTAGTCTTTATCAGGAAAGATATTCATATGTTATACCTGGGATAGGAATATCCATTGAAGGGGTAACTTGTGCTTAGGATTAATTGGTAGAGATACCATAGTATTTTGGGTTAAAGGGGGATAGGTTATTTTTGGGGTTAAAGATTACCCATTGGAGGAAATTATCTAAGCATAGGATATGAACGGTCATAATCCAAACTAAGCTATGGTAGTGTATGTGAATGGGATGACTGTCACTAGAATTATTGGGTGAGAATAATTTGGCCAAAGTAGTGTTAGTAGCCACTATTTACACTGTCAGTTCACTATGTTCCTCATATGCATTCTAGTTCAGGATTTTCATACTCGTAGGGAATATGAACGTATGATTAGGTTCTGGTTTGTAGGACACAACAGGAAGCTTAGATAGGCTATTGTTATGGGGTTTACCAACCAATCTCTTCGTCGAAGGATAGGGCCATCTTTTCATGTGTGATAGATGTGCAAGGGACCACATTTGAGTTTGTGGTTGGTGGAAAAGTGCTTGAGTGATGCTTCTCCTCATCAGTTGGCATCTAAGGTTTGCAGATGTTTGCACTAGCATTGGGGACAGTTGGAGTGTATGCACCAGGAAGCGGGGACATCCAGAATGTATGTACCATTGCAGCGACATTAGGACTAGTTTGTATATCTAATGCTAGATGAAGCTCAGAGGAGCTATGTATGTATCATGCACCCATTTATATGGAAGGATGTAATCATGAATGATATACTTGAGTTCATTCAATATGACATCTATGCTATGGAAAGATTTTTGAAATTACAATGGAATGCATTAGAAATTTGGAAATAGTGTAATTTCAAATATGCATGTAATTTACATTATGGAAAGAAAAAAATTTATTGCTATGTCATGGCATTATAGAATATTCACTTAACATGAAATGTTTGGAATGTTACTGAGTAGAACATTGAGGTTGTTACAATCCATGCAAACCTCCATGGAATCGTGTACAAAATATGAGAATATGCTAAGTACCACCCTTTGGAAGGTGGTTGGTGTATTGCATAGCCCAAATGACAAGAAAAAATAAGAATATGCACCCAAGGGCGTGTGAAAGTTATCTTGTCTTGGTATTAAATGAAGAGGCAAATTTGATAGATTTTAAATGAAAATAACAGGAAAATACTGCATAAAGACAAAAATCTGTAACCTGTAATCTACTGCTCTATATTAATAACTATAAAAACTGAGTTACAAAACTAATCTCTCTTTGCAAAATGCAAAGGAAAAGAAGCAAGAACTGAGGAAAAAGATAATTTTTTTCCAATTTATACAATAGATGGATCCAAAGTGCCAAGAGGTGGCACTGACAGTCAACTGCAAGTGAAAATATCTCTCAAATATCTCTCCCATGAGCAAAGATGAAAACCTTCAAAAAGAGGGGTTAGAAATGATGTAGTTTGAGCTAAAATAGCTCCAAACTCCCTCTCATGGTCAATTTTGACCAAGTGGACTTTAAATTCAGCCAACTAGCTTAAAATCAGGTCTACATGCTCTAGTTCAACTCCAAATCAGATAAGCCTAACATGCATGCATGACTCCAATCTAGTCCTTGTTCAAATTAATCCATCTTCAGTCCTCTCTTGTATCTACATGATTTGATGACACAACTAAGGTATTCTAAGCTCCTATTTTTAGGTTAAGTGTTATAGTGAAGTGTTTATGGTTTACTTCAATCTATGTCATTTATTTTTCTATCCACACATTTATATGGCATGTATTAAAGTGACTGATAAAAATATCACTTTAACACATGTTTACAATATCTTATTTTGCCCTTAACTCATGCGCATATATGAGTGGAATGAATTTGTGTTGTGTTGGCCTTTGGCTTGATTTCCCTAAAGTAAAGTTTTTAAAGTGTATAATACATTAGGAAATAAGGCCTAAGTATTTAGGCATTACACCCACTTAATAAAAAATGAAATTAGACACCCTTTACTAGGGTTAGCCATTTTTAAGGGCTTCTTTGAATAAGCAAAAAGCAAAAAACCCTAAATTTTTTGTGGTCATTTTGCATTTCAATTTTCCTCTGCCCTTGAGCTCCTACGCCACTGCCACTGTTAGGGTTTGATGCTTTGGATTCTCCATTTTCATAGAGGCTATGCTTCATTATCTGGAAAATTCTCTTCCATCTTCTGGTAAGTTTTATTTCTAGCACTTTTTTTTGATTTTGCATTGCTTTATATGGTGTTCATCATTTGTTTTTTGAAGTATCTCTACTCTTATTATGAAACCCTCTGCTTATTTGTCTTGTGTTCTGTTTGGAATAACTTGGAGTGTGCTCACATCTAAAAGGGTAAATAGCCAACATGAGCATATAGGTACGAATAATCCTTAGATAATTTGTCTCTATTCATATTAACCCACAAAACTGGACAAATTTGAGGAGTCTCTTGCATAGATTCTGAATAGTCTTCTCAACCCTACAACACTGGCCCGATAAAATATAGGGATTGCATCCTATGCTCTGTTTGGAAGAACTTGGAATTTGTATCATATCTCTGTGATTAGCTTTTATCTTCAACGTTATGACAGTTGCATTTTTATAGTGGGGTATGCATTATGGTTGTCATGATATTGTTATGTTGTTATGAAGGTTTCATTAGAATATTCTCTCCCCTGAGCATATTCAACACTCCATACATTTTTGTGTAGGTAAAACTGCCTATTACTTCTAGGTAGATATAAGCATAAACACCTCTATTTGGATCTATGTATGCATCTTTGCTTACATGACTGTCCTTATGCTCATGTACATGGCTCCAACCACTGTTTCTGCTGGATAATACAAAGTACCTTGTTCTAATCTTATTTATTATTGTTGCATTTGACTAGTCCTTTATACTATCATCCCTCTCAAAATAAGAGGGCAACATGTTAGGACCAACCCTTGTGGGAGCCCATTTTACTCCACATGCTAAAATGTCAAACTAGATGAATCATGTAATGATAACTAAACTTGTACCTACACAGTGAACAAACAAGTTAGATAAATAATGAAACTCAATGCTCTTCCTGATGATTTTGAATTTTAGGCTCTCTTGATACATGTGATAATTAATAAATGATTTAATGCATCTTGAATGAAAGTTATATTTCTGTTGGTAGGACATATGGTTAGATTTTATATCTGGAGCTCTAACAAAACTTTTCATCATAATGCATGTACATCTAAAGATCAGGAGCAAGTAGGAGCTGAAGACCAAGAGGACCAACACAAGATTCTACCACATGAAATGATGGATATACCTTCTTTCCATGTGTTTTTCTTTATTCATATCTTTAGATATATAACTTTCCTTTATGCCGTGTTAAATCAGTTATGCCCATAGCTTGTGTGGGACATTCAAACATTCTTTTGATCTCAATGTATGAAACAACAATGTTTATGCAATCTTGTAAATATTTTCATTACAAAATGAATAAAAGATTACAATATTATGCAATTTTTGCAATTCCCTTCTATTGTAAAACATTGCATAATAAAAATTGAATTCCATTTGAAATCATCCCTATTGTGTAATAATTTAACTTAGTAGAAATGTTTGAATACCCTTCTCTTTTAAATGCAATCAACTATTCCAACTTTACCAAATTGAGCCGTGAGTGAAATTTGGTAACATTTATGGCGATTTCTACTGAATGCTTTCCTGCTAAGCATGTTAGACAAGTTGCCTAAATAATCCATTAGGCATGGATTCAAACTCTTGCTCTTCTCAAACTTAGAAAAAAATTGTAACTCAGCTATTAGGAACATGAACAACAACATAACAAAACATAAAACAAACTAACATGGCATTGTTTAAGACAGGGCCAACAAACAGTGCATTTGCACTTATTGAAAAAAATAAAATAGAAATGAAAGGAAATATGCCTAGAGCACTTATTAATTGAAAACCTCTACCCTACCCTACACTAACCAGCAGTGGTAGTGCTCAAACATGACCATTCACTGGTTATGAGAAATAACTTCCCTTTCTAATTAAGAAAGTTTGCTCTGCGAGGTGATTTAGTACTGATAAGATAAGACCCATAAGAACATACCCTATAGAATGTTGTAGAACTTTCTGAAGAACAAAAATAAATTCACTCACCATTTGAACTTGATCATAGATACTGCTATTATGGGGTGAATAAGTGATTTGATTCTATCATTTTAAGGCTGCAACCTCCTCATTAGGTACAACAATAACATGTGTATCCTTATTTAGCTCTCTGTCAGCTAAATCTTTGATAGGGCATCCTTTTGAAAGGATGAAACTTGATTTTTTATTGTTGGTTTCTTGCTCATGTACTGTTATCTCTTCAACCATCACCCTTTCTTGCTTTATCTAAAAAATACTTTTAATCTCCTGATTTTGTTCTATTTGAGCTATACTACCATGCATATCAGGATCTTGACATTCAATAACCATGTTGTCCTCACTTATTTGCAAACAGATCAACACCATGTCAATGCCATTTTCATGGATTTTCTGATCACAACTTGATAACTTTGTTAGTTCACATACATTCTTTCATCATTACTAATAAATAAAGGAAGTTATTCAAACAAATTAGTCAAATATTGAGTTTGAACACCCCCTTTTGCCTCTTCAACTTGCTATTCCACACTTTCTCCTTCAAAATATGTTGAAGGAAAATAATGTTTGACATCTAAATTTGAAACAAAAATCTCAAGGTCATCCCAAAACATGTCTTCTTTATTCTCATTTTAATTTTTTTGTGAAGGGAGACTGTTTATTACCTTGTTACAACCCTCTTGAGATATCAAGACATCAAAGTTTTGAACCTCTTCTTGCTGTTCTAGAGCTAGTACGAGTGTGATCTAAGATATGCTTTCTTCATCATCCACAAAAAGTGGAAGGTCATCAAATGAATTAGTCAAAACTTGAAAACCATCAACATTTTCTACCTCTATATCTTGTTTCTCTTCATCTAAAACCTCTTCCAACTTCTGTAGAAAATATGATCTATCATCTTCAACCTCTTGTACACACATAATAGAAGCTAAAAGATCTGCTTTTCCCCTTACAAACACCCCCTTTTCTTGATCTACAACTTGATTATCTTGAGAAATCAAGATCTCAATTAATTCATCTATGGATGGGGTGATTGTGTCTAAACAATAAGTCTATTTTTGTTGAGGTTCTTGAGGCTGCACAAGCTTGGGAGAAGGTTGCTCATGAAGGATTGTAGGCTGAACTTGCTCAAGAATAGATTCATCCTGTATGAAGCATAGTGTATTGAACATAGGAATGCCTTCTCCAAAAAATGGGTTTGGAAAACTAATCGTTGGGTTAGCTTCTTGCTTAAGTATAGGTTCTTCTAATGTAAGAGAGCTCCTAAAACTTGGAATTTCAAGATTGGAAGACATAGGAGACTCACCTTGAATGAAACTTAGAATTTTAACCTTGGGAATCTCCTATTTGGCAAGTTTTAGCTTCATTTCTGCATCTTTTGTAGCAAGCTGTTGAGCAAGATTCTCTTCAAATTGCCTCTTTTGCAAACTGCCTACCTTGTGCCTCCAATTCTTTCCTATGAAGGTAGGCCTAATAATCTAACTCCTGTTGCTACAAATCAAGCTCTTGCTGACTCTTGATCTCTTCTATCAACTTTTCAAAGTCTAACAATGTGTCCTTGATGTCATTCATGCTATTCTTAATATCCCTAACCTCCAAATCTTGGAGGTGATCAGGAGAGTGTTTGAATTGATTTGACATCAGAGATGTTTCTTAAGACTGATTTTGGACATATGAATGTTGATATGAAGGTTTAGCAGGGGTGGGTGGGAGGTAAGCATGTTGAGCATACTGATATACTGCTGTTGCATGGGTATTTGGGATAAAACCAGTAGCATGATTGGCCTGATATGGATGATAAGAAGGTTTGTTGACAATATTTTCATTGTATGGGGGTGGGTATACATATTGACTATGAAAATTTGACATTTCTACTCATATGAAGAGTTGGAAATAAGAATAAAAGCTTGATTTTTTGAAACATACCAACACTTGATCTATTAAAACTAGCAAGTTTGTACCCTAAGTCACTAGGTGTGTGTGTAGATCCTTCCTCCAAAGGCTATTAATACTGATTTTCACACCAAAAATAAGAATTATGTGGAATTTTTTTGGACTAGGAGAGTCCAAATAGTCCCACCGGGGGTGCCAAAAACTGCTGTCATGGAGATTGCACCCAGATGCTAAGTTTAAATGCTCAAAAATCTCATGAAACATGGAAACATCTTCGAGCTTGTGGGTATGCTCATAGAGAAGATGAATCTCCAGATTATGGGATGGATCCCTTAAGATTTTCTAATGAATAAATGGTTTTTTCTTGAAGGAAAAGGGATAGAAGGAACTAAAGTGAATTGATAAAATTGATTTTGAAAGTATGGTGATGCACCTAAATGATGATAAAAATTGCAGAATGATTCACAACTATTCTCAAAAAAACTATTTACAAAGTTTAGAAATTGCATCACAAAAATGTTTCTAAAGGAGGCCAAACAGTTTGTTCCTTCAAAAGGAAAATAAATTTTCTCAATTTGAAGATCAAAATGAAAATAAGCACAACTTAAAACTTGTGATGGATGTACAATAATGAACGAGAAAAAACTTAAAGGTTTTGATGGTTAAAACACAATAATTTCATCAAATCATTCACAAAGACATTTTGCATTATCCCGAAGAGGCAAATTTGATAGATTTTAAATGAAAATAACAGGAAAATATTGCATAAAGACAAAAATCTATAACCTATAATCTGCTGCTCTATATTAATAACTGTAAAAATTGAGTTACAAAACTAATCTCTCTTTGTAGAATGCAAAGGCAAAGAAGCAAGAACTGAGGAAAAAGATAATTTTTTTCCAATATATACAATAGATGGCTCCAAAGTTCCAAGAGGTGGCATTGGTAGTCAACTACAAGTGAAAATATCTCTCAAATATCTCTCCCACGAGCAAAGATGAAAACCCTCAAAAAGAGGGGTCAAAACTGATGTAATTTGAGCTAAAATAGCTCCAAACTCCCTCTCATGGTTAGTTTTGACCAAGTGGACTTTAAACTCAACCAACTAGCTAAAAATCAGGTCTACATGCTCTAGTTCAACTCCAAATCAGATAAGCCTAACATGCATGCATGACTCTAATCTGGTCCTTGTTCAACTTAATCTATCTTTAGTCCTCTCTTATATCTGCATGATTTAAGGGCACAACTAAGGTGTTCTAAGCTGCTATTTTTAGGTGAACTGTTATAGTGAAGTGTTAATGGTTCACTTCAATCTATGTCATTTATTTGTCTATCCACACAATTATATGACATGTATTAAAGTGACTCATAAAAATATCACTTTAACACATGTTTACAATATCTTATTTCTACCCTTATCTCATGCGCATATATGAGTGGAATGAATTTGTGTTGTGTTGGCCTTTGGCTTGATTTCCCTAAATCAAAATTTCTAAAGTGTATAATACATTAGGTAGTAAGGCCTAACTAGGCATTACACCCACTAATAAAAAATGAAAACACCCTTTACTAGGGTTGGCCATTTTTTAGGGCTTCTTTGAATAAGCAAAAAGCAAAAACCCTAAAATTTTTGTGGTCATTTTGCATTTCACTTTTCCTTTTCCCTCAAGCTCCTACACCACCACCACTGTTAGGATTTGATGCTCTTGATTCTCCATTTTTGTAGAGGCTATGCTTCATTATTTGGTAAATTCTCTTCCATCTTCTGCTAAGTTTTATTTCTAGCACTTTTTCTGATTTTGCATTGCTTTATATGGTGTTCATCATATAGTTTTTTTGTAGTATCTCTACTCCTATTATGAAACCCTCTGCTTCTTTGTCTTGTGCTCTGTTTGGAAGAACTTGGAGTGTGCTCACATCTAAAAGGGTAAACAACCAACAAGAGCATTTAGGTACGAACAATCCTTAGATAATTTGTTTCTATTCATATTAACCCACAAATCTGGATGAATTCGAGGAGTCTTTTGCATAGATTCTGAATAGTCTTCTCAAGCCTACAACACTGGCCCAAGAAAATATAGGGATTGCATCCTATGCTCTATTTGGAAGAACTTGTCAGTTGTATTAGATTTCTATGATTAACTTTCATCTTCAATGTTATGACAGTTGCATTTCAACAGTGGGGTATGCACTATGATTCTCATGATATTGTTCTGTTGTTATGAAGGTTTCATTAGAATATTCTCTCCTTTGAGCATATTCAACACTCCATACATTTATGTGTAGGTAAAACTACCTATTACTCGTGGGTAGATATAAGCATAAACACATTTGTTTGGATCTATTATGCATCTTTACTTACATGACTGTCCTTATGCTCATGTACATGGCTCCAACCACTGTTTCTACTAGATCATGCTAAGCACCTTGTTCTAACCTTATTTCTTATTGTTGCATTTGACTAGTCCTTTATACTATCATCCCTCTCAAAATAAGAGGGAAGCATGTTGGGCTCAACCCTTGTGGGAGCCCATTTTACTCCACATGCTAAAATGTCAAACTAGATGAATCATGTAATGATAACTAAACCTATACTTGCACAATGAACAAACAAGTTAGATAAAATAATGAAACTCAATGCTCTTCCTAATGATTTTGACTTTCAGGCCCTCTTGATACATGTGTTAATTAATAATTGTTTTAATGCATCCTGAATGAAAGTTATATTTCTGTTGGTAGGACATATGGTCAGATTTTATATCCGGAGCTCTAACAAAATTTTTCATCATAATGCATGTACATCTGAAGATCAGAAGCAAGTAGGAGCTGAAGACCAAAAGGACCAACACAAGATTCTGCAATAGACAATGGTGGATATACCTTCTTTCCATGTGTTTTTCTTTATTCATATCTTCAAATATATAACTTTCCTTTATGCTGTGTTAAATCAGTTATGCCCATGACTTGTGTGGGACATTCAAACATTCTTTTGATCTCAATGTATGAAAAAACAATGTTTATGCGATCTTGTAAATATTTTCATTACAAAATTAATAAAAGATTGCAATATTATGCAATTTTTTCAATTCCCTTCTATTGTAAACATTGCATAATAAAAATTGAATTCCATTTGAAATCATCCCTGTTGTGCAAAAAATTAACTTAGTAGAAATGCTTGAATACCCTTCTCTTTTAAATGCAATCAACTTTGCCACTAAGGTTTCCATTGGTTTTGTTGGGGTGGCCACTAAGAGTTATAATTAAATCCTTGGTAATTTTGTGGTGGCCACTTGTTTTGCTGTTGTTGATTCCAATTGGATTGAAGATTTTTTCATTGTAAGTTTTGTGCATTGGCCCAAGTTTGAGGGTTCCATCTAGGGAAATTTGAATTGCCAACTAGAAATGACATGTTATAATTCAAGGTGTCTTGCGGCATACATTGTCTTGGCTTCCATGATTTCCTTTGAGTGATGTAAAACACTTGACTATCTTCATCTTCAAGTGCATGAAAGTATGGTTTCTATAACACCGCTCCATTTTGGCTCTTTTGATCAACAATGTTTTTCTTTGTTATGTGGTTTCTGTTTGTACTTTGACTTTGGTACTTGGTTACAATTTGATCGTAAACTGTTAAGCGATGCGTATGCTATACTTTAATGTGATGGAATTTTACTCTGATGTTATCATTATGGCCTATTTTGAATTAACTTAGCAGATATTTTTAATTAATGATGCTTTATACTTTTGAGTATATTATTGATGTTAGACTTGTCAGTTAGAAAGTCTGTATTGGTGAAGGGGACAGGATTGTATCACTCGCTTGCGAGTGCCCTACAATTTTGAGATTTCCTCTTCACGGTGTGTTTTATTATATCATATATATGCATGTTTGATATACTCTTTGTTCGCAGGTTGATAGGTACAGGACATCGACTCCACCTGATTTCATAGGTTTGAGTGTGTCCATTGATCAACAGTAATCGATTGGGAGATAGTAGCTAGGTTTTCCGTGCCAAGTCATCACCTTGGTCATAGTGTGTCGTTGGGTTGTAGTCGGGTTAAGTTGTTTTAATGTTGTCCTTTTCACCTTGGTTTTTATTTAATTTCAAATTATAAAGGTAAATAAATGGCTTGTGTAGTTAAATTCATGATTAAATATATCTGGTTGTAATGTTAGAAATGTTAGTTATTTTATTAATTAGTTAAATTAAATTAATAAAATAATATAATCTTGGATATATTTATTTTATTGATTAATTAAATTAATTGTGAGTAATTGAATTAAGTTATCCATCTTGAAATTAAAAGTGTTAGATTCTTTTTGAAATTCTAAAAATTCTAAAAGTTTTAAATTCTTTTTGTGAAAAGAAATTTTTAAATGTATGAAATTCTTTTGGAAATGAAAATGTTTAAAAGCATTTAAATTCTTTTGAAATATAAATTTAGAAAAATGAAATAATGAAATAAAGTCATGTTGAAAGAAATTTTGGGTTTTAATTTAAAAAATAAATAAATCAAATATCTCCAAATTTGCAATAACTATGGTGGATGGGATATTTTAGGGTATTTGACCAAATTTGGGGAAAAAAATAGAGAAGGCTTTTCATTCTTAAAATTTGGGCTGTGAGAAAAAAAAAGGAAGGAGAGTTCTTCATGATTTGTTGATGCATTTTGGATTTTGGGTGAGGATTTGGAAAAAGCTTTGGAAAATCTTCTTGCAGGGAAGCTCAACTATCTTCTTCAAACTCTCCTTCAACTTCAGATCACAGGTTTTCTTGCTTATTGTTTAGAAAATTGCATTTTCAATTTAAAACTTGCTTGTAAATCTTTTTTGAAACCCTGTTTAAATCTTGAAGAAAGTTAGAATGTTAGTTGAAAATCAAAACTTGCAACAAGAAATCTTCAATTTCAACAATAGAAAATGGAAAGAAACAAAATGATATTTGAAAACCTCTAATTTTGATGTCAAATTTGAAATTTAAACCAGAAATTGTGCTTGAGAAATTAATTTTATTGCAAAATTTTTGTGGAAAAGTTGCACAATTTGACTGTAAATGGAAATTTAGGTATATATTTATAATATGTATATATATATATATATCTTATATATATATTCAAACATATATTATAAATATGTTTTTATCATTCTGGAAAAAAATTATTTAAAAAATTTACATAAAATTTGTGTAGAACAGGGGAGGGCGTTTTTTTTTTGTTGAAAATAAAATGTAAAAATATTTTTTTTTTGATGTGTTGGTTGGGGAGGCCGCAGAAAGGGCTGCCACAGCCACCCCATGTAGGGGCACTGCTGTGGCAGCGCTCCCCACACCATGTGTGGGGGAAGCACTACCACAGGCAGCACCGACCTCCATAGGGGAGGCTGGGTGCAGCCTGTGGCTGCGTCCCCTCTCCCTATGGGGGCCTGCGACCCTTATAAATTAGTTTATTTTAATTTTTATTTTAATTTTAAATTTTATTTTTTATTAATTTTTTTTTATATTATATATTATATATAATATATATATTATATAAATATAATATATATATAATATACTATAATTTAAATAAATTTTATTATTATTATTTGTATGTATTAGGTAGTTTTAAATTATTGGATTTGGAATTTAAGGGTTGATTTTAAATATATATATTTAAATAATAATTATATAATTAAATATATATATAGTTGTATATACACTAAGAATATACTTTTATATATATATTTGATATATATTTATATTTAAATATAAATTATTTTTAAGGTGATTACTTCATTAGCATAGTTGAAATAAAATTGACTTTATAGAAAATGGTTTTATTTTATAAAGTTGATTTTTATTAATATGTGTAATTGGAGAAAACAAAATTAAATTATTGGTTTAAATTCCTTAAAGTTGTCAATGTGATTTGATTTACTATTGAGTTTGTGCAAATAATGTTAATTATTTAATTGATTTCATGCACCATGTCATTGCTTGGCTTGGATTTAGGAAATCCTAACATTAGTTTCTTGAGTTGCCTGAAATGCTTTCTAAGTGATGTTTTCATTCATTCTCGATGTTGGGCAATTGAGTCATTTGTTTATGTAAGTCTTCCAGATGGGGATTTTTAGTTAATTGTGTGCGTTGTCATAAAATATTAGCCAACCTTTGGATTGTCTTGGGTAGTGAGTATAGATGTATCATGTTGTTTTACCTGGTTTTCTCGAACGAAGATGGTTTGTGCCTCCTTTGGATTAGGAGTGGCTTATGTGGTCTGTGCCTCCTTTGGAAGGAGTGGATTACGTTTTTTGTCTCCTCTAGTGTTTGGAGTGAGTTTTCATTATTTGTTGCCTCCTTGGATAGGAGAGTTTGTCTTATCTAGTTACCCATTGAATTGTGGTTTTGTACCGTGTGTGTTGTCGATAGGAGAGTGGCTCTATGTGGGGGTTCGAAACATAGAGGGGCGCCAGGGTAACTCACTTAGGGTTTAAGTAAGTGATAACTTAAAAAGAATTAATGAAAAACTTTTAGAATAAATAAGATAATGAATGTCTCTCTCATGACTCATGCACTTATCAAGGCTTGAGATGAGACGAGAAGCACAGTTTGTATGAGGGTCCGATAGCTGGTAGAGGCAAGCCAGGGTAACCCAAGATGGGGGTCCGGTAGCCTAGGAAGGTTGAGCCTAGGTAACTCATAGAAAATGATGTGTGACACTCTCTCTATGTCAACCAAAAGTCAGTTTGTTGTAATGCATAAATGATCATTGTTCTTTGGAAGCATTGTAACCATTGTGTTAAGTGTTATTGTGCTTGTATTTAATTTAGTTCAGTTAAGTTGTAGCCTGTGTCTAGAGGTAGATGGTCTTGTATAGGAATTCCTTGTTACTATCTCCTAGCACGGGGGGTAAGCCTTCAGGTATCACACGGTTGGGTGGAATGTGCACCTTTTTCCGTTGGGTTGTCTTCTTGTTCGTATGGATGAGATTTCTAGTTGGAGAGCTCGTGGGATCTAGTTTCATTTCATGCTTTATTCATTTAAGTTGTTATTGTATTTTATTACCCCTCATTTGTATCGAGGTGGAAGATGTAATTTGTAACCTTGTTTATTGGATTTACCTCATTCAGGGAATGAGTGTTGTAATCGTATTGTAAATTATATTATTGGAAACATGTGGTATCTCTTATGCCTTTGATGTAATTTTATCATGTATGGAATGTATGTGTATTTAATTTGTTAAGTAATTAAATGTTATGGTTTCATTTCATGTTTCTTGTTTGGGTTTTAAAGTAACCTCAGTCTCGTAACCTTAGAGGTTGTTGCAATGGGTAGTGATCTTTCATGTTAATTGTACTTATTAAAAAAAAATTAGTACATTTGTGTAGTTATTGCAACTTCCTCTAGGGTTGCGTGGCGGGGCGTTACAGTTTCCCTTGCCTATCTTTAGAAATACTAGCCACTTCTTGCACTTGCAATTAGTCTTTCTCTATCTACAATGTGGGCAGTATTCTGTAAGGCCTGCTTTTGCCTCTTCTTGCTTCTTTTTCACATGGAGAGTGTCTAATTGTGTATCCAAATGGCCAATAATATCCTCCATATTTGATAAAATATTTCTCAACTCTACCTTAGAGACTCCATTGGATGATTTGTTGAGTGGAGATGTCCTATTTTCCATAGTCTTTTCAGTGAAAGACCTTGAATAGTTCCTATAGACTTTAAAAATCTCATCAAATGGTAATTGTGAGATATCTCCCACCCCAATGAGGTTAAGTGCATCCATGCAATCCTCATTGACTCCCCTTAAGAATACTAGTTTCAGGGATTCATTTGAGAGTCTATTTTGGTGGGATTTCTTAAGGCAAAATTGGAACTTTGTACACAGTATTCCAATGGTTCATATTATTTTTATGCCATTCTGAAGATATCACCCTATTCCTATTAGTGCCTCTATAATAATCTTGGTACTTTTCCAGGAACTTTATCTTCATGGTATTCCAATTGGGAACAACATCTCTTCCTGAACCCATGAACCATCTCAGAGCAACATCCTTCAGTGTTGTTGGAAACAATTTAAGCTTGTGTGGATCTGTGGTATAGTTATAACTTCTGGATAGCATTCCAAACTCAAAAAGGAAGGTGTATATGTCCTCCATGACTAACCCATAGAAGATAGGTAGTGCTGAAGAAGGTATGTTCTTCAAAGCAGTTTCTCTCTCCCAATTGGCAATGGGGAACTCAAACGTTACATGCTCTGGTGGGTCTTCCACTGTGGTATCAACCATGATGCTAAATGAAATTTGGGATTCTCCTTTGTGTTTGGTGCGGGTATTGGCATTAGGGATGATTCTTCTTCAAGAATACCCCACTCTATTTACTTTGTTCACCAACATCCTCTAATGCTTCGTGTGGTGAGAGAAGAAATCTTCCTAGAGTATTTCGTTGCCGCCACATACACTAATTATGACTCTTTGGATTAGTGATTGCTACACATTGTTTGTAAAGTGTGTTTGTGTTGATAGCTAAAACCTAATTACCCTAATGCTGAAAATAAAAATCACTAAACTATGAAAGCTTGAGAATACATAGGAGAATCTTGAATGTAGTACCATCCTTGGAAATGACGACAAAAATGTAAGGCCTTTCTAATGTTTGATTAACTTGGTGTTTGCAAGTAGACACATAATTCAAAGGATGGGTTCCTAACTGAATAGTTCACCAAACCTTCACAAAAAGCTGCATTTAATTATCAACCAAGCCTTGTAAGATTTTGATAGTGTTGGCACTATATGTGCATCCAAGGATCCTAACTATGCCCTATATCAATGGAACATAGGTGGTCACACATGTACTAAAAATTGTAGAAACTGGAAAAGGAAATAAATAATGAAATTGTAAAACAAGGGAATTAACATAGATCTATTGCTTATGCTATAGGTACTTACTACTCAATATTGTAACTGCTAACTATTGAATCTAAACTTGTAACTAACTAATACTTCTAACTTCTAACTTCTAAATTTTCTAGAGAATAACTCAATGTAATGTTACAAGTTGTAATTCATACTACAAAATATTATTCATGAAATTTATATGCATATAATTGAAAACTTATCTTAAACAAATTTAGTAATGTAGCATCTAATCTAGTAATAGAAAATAAGGTGGGTTGGCAGCACCTCGAGTGGCCCATGCTCAAGTTGTTGTGCCCAAAGAAGATATCAAATATGCACTACTTGATCAACAAATAATGACAAAAAACTAAATGCCTTTGTTGCATGAAAACTAGATTTCTTACAGTTTAACAAGAATCTCTAAGGATTTCTCATTCAATAGTACTTGATAGGTCTAGATAGTAGTCTATTTTATGTTGGTTTTATTAGAATTTAAGATACTTTTAAACACACTTCCTAACAATATTCCATTATATAGACCTAAGACCCAAAAGCATGGTGATGGAATTATGGTTTAATATATTAACATTAAATGGTTTATATGAATATGTGCATGGAAATGTTGATGGAAAGTTATGTTTAATTATGATGGTTATCCTTGTGTACATATTTTGTGAAACTAACTTGTTTGTAGAAAAAAGAGGAACCATGATGCACAACCATTGCGGGATGAACCCACAACAAAAGGGGTGTTGAATATCAGAACAGGGGATGATGTAGAAATAGTTGAACATGGCGGTTATTGGTCAAAGGAATTTAATGAAGATAAAATGCGCGTTATAATAAATATTTAATAAACACCGAAGAAGAGGTATTTTTAGATATGTAACAATGATATATGGACGTATGATTTAATGTAATATTTTTTGACAGAGTTCTAGTTTGATAGGGTTCTCTTTCTTTTCAATTATAGGTTGAATAATTTTAAATCTTGAATCCACACTCTAGATATTTGGAAGTGGAATTAATGATTTTTGGTTTAAGTTGTTGCTTTCAATAAAGACTCCCTCAGTTTGTATATAACTATTGGTTGAGTTTGTAGATTAGTTAGTTGGTTGTTCATAATTTATACTATCTATTATTTCTAGTTGAAACATGAATCTACAAAATGCTTAAATCTAGTTTGTGTAAGAGTGTTTTGTAATCTTTCATCTTATGCAATAAATGGAGATCAATTCATGAGATGCGTGAAATCTATTAGTTAGATTGAGTTCAATTAAGTGGGATCAGTTACTTGAGCAGGCCACTCAAGGTATTGTTCTTCACGTCATTTTTTAGTTATTCATTTCTGTTGATAGTTAATATTAGTTTATCATTGTTCATGAATTGTGTGCAAGATAACTAAGATTTCATTTCTTGCTTATTACAAGTGAATACTTAGGAACATGCATTGAATAATTATTATTAATAATCCAGAGGATAATTTAGTTGAGTTAGTAATCTTAATTAGGTTTTCAATTCACATAGTATCATTTTATTGACAATAGTTCAGTTACAACCTTTACTGTAGGTACCTGTAACAACTAAGTTTTAGTTATAATTTTATTGTTTTATAGTTTTTGTGAATTTACAACAACTAGAATAACTTTAGAAGGATAGTTTAGGTAGTTTGAGTCCATGAAGGCATATATAATGTTGCACCATCATAAGCTTACACACCTTGGTTGATAATTTAATGTAGTCTTAAGCAGTGTCAAGTGGATTGTTTAGTTAGTTGACCTTTTGAATTGAGTGACCTTCACCAAGTTTACAAAACATTAGCTTAGCCTCTACATTTTTGGTGTCACTGTAGGGGATGGTGCTATCTTCATAGAACTATTTTTATAGTTTTCATGGTTAAGTTTCCCTTTTCAAGCATTAGGACTGTTAGAAACCACTCTTTTCAACACCAAGCTACTAACATTGTGCAAGGCTGTTTCCATACAAAGGAAAACCTACTGTATGCGGAGGAAAAGAGATAACCAAGATATATTCCTCCCTTCAGACACTCAATACAAAGAAGATACTGGTGATTTTGTTGAATATACTACATAGATTGTTGAAAGAGTGAACACTGCCTTTCCATCTTCATCATCTTCCACAACTTTTGAAGGGACCTTTTGAACAATGGAAGATCCTAATCCACTAGAGCCTGGTACCTTTGAGTTCCCAATAGCTGACCAAGCTAGAGCTACTATGCTGAAAAATATTCTACCGTCAACATTACCAATATTTTATGGCTCTATAATTGAGGACCCAGATACCTCTCTCTTTGAGTTTGATGTTTTGTGCAGAAGTTATGATTACATAACTGATGCCCACTAAATCAAGCTCTTCCTAACCACTCTTAAGGATGTTGCCCTCAGATGGTTTATGGGGCTTGGTAGGGATGTTGTTCTAGATTGGGACACCATGAAGACTGTGTTCTTGGAAAAATACAAGGACTATTGCAGAGGATTAGACTGAAGAAGAGATGACATCTTCTCAATGTATCAAAAAGAGGATGAGCCATTAGAAGGTCATATAGAAATATGTTAGTTTGCTTTGAAGAAAAACCTCCAGCATAAACTGTCAGAGGAGTCCCTTAAGTTGGTGTTTTTAAGGGGGATTAATGAAGACAGTATGGACACCCTCAACCTTATTGGGGGAGGAGACATTTCTACAGAACCATTAGAAGGCATTTTAAAAGTCTGTAGGAATTATTCCAGGACCCTTTTTAGGAAGCCAAGAGGGGGGAGGTCATCCATCACAAGTAAGTCCTCTAATGTGGATTACAAGGTTGAAATTAGTAACTTATTGTCCAACATGAAGCAAGATATAATCAATGATCTAGCAACATAGTTCGACACACTCCACATCAAGAACAAGTAGGAGGAAGCAAAATCCATGCTCATTGAGTACTGTCCTAATTGTAGGCAGAGGAAAGCCAATTATAAGTGCAAATGAGTGGCCAATATCTAGCAAGAAAAGATGGAGAAACCAGATTTCTAGGAAATGGAAAGAGATGATGGAAAATTTTTCTACATAGCACAAAGGAGGCCTTGGTAGGAAAGACAAGGTATGCCACTAGACCCCCTTAGTTTTAAACCATCTTTCCCTTTGAACAATCAAATTTTTTTTGCTTGGCACACCCAACCCTAGCAAACAAATTAGAACCAGTGGAAAAACCCTCATCAATGGCCACAAGCCCAACCAAATTGGAACCAACAACCAAACCCATGGCCATATCAAAACTTTCAGGGTTCCAACTACAATTCACAATGGCCAAACCAACAAATCAATGACAACCTCAGTGACAGAAAGGCCAGCATTGGTAGCAACCCAATCTGAATTACCAACAACCTATGCTACCACCTCCTCCACCTCAGTAGCAAGCTCTGATGCCTCCATCAAATCCTAAATCTTATCCACCTAAACCATCATAAATACCTGCCCAACCTACACCTAACCCTAACACTAAGCCTATTCAACAGGCTTATACTAACGAAGCTATGCAATACCCCACTTATGGGGTAAAGGTGAGTGATATCCACCTCAGACTAGGAAAAAAAATTACTGGGTCTTCATTCCCCCAAATTACAAAAATTGAGGATGAGGAACCTATAGTTGAGGCTTCTGATAAACCACCTTTGGAGCCTGAGCAAAATCAGGTACACCAAACTACCTCAAATCCCAAGCCACCTTTTCTTGAATTCCTAGCTCTACAAAAGCATCACACACAGGCTGAGACTTCCTTGTTAGGGTAATTGAAAGATGTTAACATTAAAATTCCACTTATCCAAGCTATCAAAGACATTCCCATCTACACTAAGACAGTAAGAGATCTCTGTCTTAAGAAATTAGACAGAAAGAGGAAAGATCCATAAATAGTTCATATTTTGGGGAATCTTACTGATATCATGTTGGGGAACATTATAGTCTTTAAGTATACTAACCTTGGTAGTCTAGTTTTGGATGTTGAGATCAATAGGACGTTCATTAAAAACACTTTGATAGACTTGGGGGCAGCCATCAATTTCATGACAAAAGAAACAATGCAGTTGCTTTAGCTGGTCAACCTCAGGCCTACACAAACTGTCTTGCAATTAGCTGATAGATCCATAGTTAAAATTGAGGGGATTATTGAAGATATATTATTGTATTGTGTGGGAATACCTTGAAAACTTCATAATATTGCAACCTAAAGTTAACCTTGTAGGTTGCCCACTAATCCTACGAAGACCTTGGTTGGAAAAAACTGATGCATTTATAGGATGCAGATCTAGTAAAATGATAATATCCAATGGGACAATCACAAAGAACTTGGTTCTTTATCCACTTGCGCAACCATATACAAATCTGGAGCACTCCATTTGGCCCAATTTGGGTGAGGAGGAGGAAGATAGCTACTCTCTTTAGACATTGATGACCATTGAGCGCAACCCCTTATTGGATGACCAAGATGAAGATGAGCTTATCGCTCATATAATCCAAAATTATTGTGGTAGGAGCTCACAGTAGCAGGATTGTCTCATATGCCTACAAGACCCCTTGCAAATTATTGTACCTACTGATTCTACAGAAGAGATATCACAACTATTTCATTCACTACTCCCTCAACAATGTTTACCAATCATACCAAGCCTTGATCTATCATCGGTTCAAGAGTTATCAAAGGAGTTGGAAATTATGCTAGGGAGGATGTTAAATATTAATAATGCCCTCACTAAGGAACAACAAAATTCTCTGCAATCAGTGCTGCTGGCACAGTCAACTACATATGCATGGGATTACCATGATATGAGGGGCATTGATCTTGATCTCTGTATGCACATGATTTATATTAATGAAGGCTATAGACCTATCATACAACCACAAAGATACATGAATCAAGCTCTAAGAGATATAGTAAAAGATGAACTGCAAAAGATTTTAGATGTCGGTTTTATATACCCTATTTTAGATAGTGAATGGGTTTCACCATTGGTTATAGTTCCCAAGAAAGGTGGGAAATGGAGAGTTTGTGTTGATTACAAGGAATTAAATACTTCCACAAGGAAATATCACTTTCTATTTCCATTTATTGACCAAGTTCTTGATTCTTAGGCTAGAAAGAAATATTTTTCATTTCTTGATGGTTTCAGTGGTTATAACTAGATCAAGATTGCACCAAGAGATCAGGATAAGACCATATTTACTTGCCCCCGGGGAAATTATGAATATTATATTTTACCTTTTGGCTTGTGCAATGCTCCAGCTACCTTTCAAAGAGCAGTACTCAACATATTTTTTGATTTTGCACACAACTGCATGGAGATGTACATGGACAATTTCACCACTTATGGTGAAACTTATGAGGAAGCTCTTAGTAACCTAGAAAAAGTATTAAAAATATGCAACAAACACAATTTATACCTCACCAATGAGAATTATTTCATGATGATGACACAAGGCATTGTGTTAGGACACTTTATATCCAATGAAGGCATACAGGTTGATCCAAAGAAGATTGAGATTATATTTAACCTACTTGTGCCATAAAAACAAAAAGATGTAAGAAGCTTCCTTGGACATGTAGGTTACTATAGGTGATTCATCCAAGATTTCAGTAATATTTTTGCACCTTTGTTTATTTTGTTGACAAAGGATTCTAAATTTGATTGGACTGAAGGTTGTCAGAGTTCATTTGAAAAACTAAAGGTAGCTTTAACTCATGCACCGGTTCTAAGAGGCCCAAACTAGACATTTCCATTTCACATCCACACTGACGCATCAAATTTTTCCATTGGAGTAGTCCTAGGGAAAAAAGAAGGGAATAAGGAATATGTAATCTATTATATCAACAAAAACCTCCAAGACATAGAGTTGAACTACACTGTGACATAAAAAGAAATGCTTGCAGTTGTCTATGCCAGTAACAAGTTTAGACATTATATAACTGGTTATCAAGTGTTCATACATACATATCATACAACCATTAGGTACTTGATGAATAAACTAGTGGTAGGTGGAAGACTTGTAAGGTGGTTATTATTGCTGCAAGAATTTGACATAACAATAGTTGACAAGCCTGGAAGGGCTAATGTGGTTGTTGATTTCCTGTCTAGATTGCCTACTCAATCATCAAAAGAAGTAGTTGATGATTATTTCCTTGATGAACATCTATTTTATCTAAATATACACACACCATGGTATGTTGACATAGCAAACTATTTGGTATCAGGATAGATTCCAAGTTACTTTTCTCCAAGAGAGAAAAGATAGTTGGTTTATAAATGCTTCCCTTATTCATCGATTTCTGGATTTTGTTTTACACTGGCCCATATAATATTATGAGAAGGTGTATTGGGGAGGATGAAGTGTTTTCCATGTTGAAAGCATGCCATGATGAACCTTGTGGTGGAAATTTTGCAACCAAAAGGACAACTTTCAATATTTTGACAACAAGATATTATTGGCCAACCTTTTATAAGACTCTGTTAAATATACTAGAAGCTGTGACTGCTACCAAAGGATGGGAAGACCCACAAGAAGTGATAAAATTCATTTACAACCCCAGCTATCCCTAGCTCCTTTTGAAAAATGGGTGCTAGATTTTATTGGACCTATCTCTCCTAGCTCAAATAGTAAAGAATACATATTGGTATGCACTGATTACTTAACCAAATGGGTTGAAGTTAAAGCATTGCAATTTTCCAGATATGACAATGTTGCAAAATTTTTATATGAGGATATTTTCAATACATATGGTGTACCCAAAGAAATAGTGACTGATCAAGGACCGCAATTCACATCAGATATAATTACAAAGTTGGTAGAAGAATATCAGATTAGGCACAAGAAATCTACCCCATATCATCCTCGGGCTAATGGACAAGTAGAGGTTACCAACAAAGAGATTAAAAATATATTGACAAAAATAGTGCAGCTTCATAGAAGAGATTGGGTATACAGATTACTAGAAGTTGTTTGGGCATACAAAACCACATGGAAGACAACAATAGGGTTTACCCATTATGAGCTAGTTTATGGAAAAACAACAGTATTGCCAATAGAATTTGAATACAAAACTCTTAGGACAACAGTGGAGCAGGGCATGGATTTAATAGAGGTACAAAAGGAAAGGTTGCACTCTTTGAATGGGTTGGATGAAATCCACATGGAAGTAGTCCATCATACAAAGGCGATGCAACAAAAACAAATGAAATGGCATGATCGGTTTATCAAGACAAAAGAATTTAATGAAGAAGATTGAGCTCTGTTGTATGACTCAAGGTATAAGGATTTCAAAGGAAAATTCCTGTCTAGGTGGCTGGGCCCTTATGAAATTAGTAAGGTTTACCCAAATGGAGCAGTGCAACTGCATACCATTGATGCAACCTAGTTCTCGCTTCTTATTAATGGACATAGACTCAATTTATATAAGAAGCCAATGCAACATGATGAATTCATCTTTTCACTCATACAACAATATGGTGCTCGCAATGAGCCTGAAATAGAATTTGATTCATAAAGTCCTACATCTAGCCCGACATACCAAGCACGTCTGGTAACCTAGCGGTTGAGTTACACAACTCAACCCCTGAAGTCACCTAGACCTAATTTTCCATGTTTTACAACACATGCACACACATCACAATATTTATGCACACACTACACGGTTATGATAATACTTAGGCTATATTTACATGGGACCTATTCACCATATTCATAAGGGACCTGTAGCTTCACAATATTTGCATTCTGATAGGGACCTGACACTATAGGCACCCGTAGCAATGTTCGATGGTTGGAAAGAGTATTTTATTCATTTGGCACCATATTTATTGCAAGGTTATGAACATTCATTTCCATTATACCCACCTATTCATCCTACATATCATGACATAATTATTTTATTTCCTGCATACATTTCCAATCTTTCAAATGTCACATTACCAGCTTGCATCTATCTCACCATATCTGCTCACCATCCAAGATACTTATTACCTTGCATTTAATATCCATCCCATCAAATCCATAACTGCTTATATTCTTTCAATTTTCACACATCACCAATGGTTATTTTCGCATGAAGGTACTTGAGGTAAACTATTATAATTATGCAAGCTTTCTTTAAACTTTCTATGCACTTTTATTTTATTTCCATGTATGTGAATTATTAAATTCTTTAATTCCATCAACTCACATTTATACCACCTCCAAATCACCACCATGAAGTGAGGTCACCTCACACATTAAGTTGGGGGGGTATGCTTAACCTATATTTTTGCCACACTTTTTGAATTTTCCACCCTAAATTGAATTAATGTAATCATGACATGTAAAGCCTAGAGTTATTTTTTATTGCTATTTTTGCCCGCTGCCATTTTTGCATTTCCTAAAAACTTGAAACCTTGTAAAATTTGTAAGAACCTTAGTTTGGTTTCTGTCAAAGCTAAATTTGAAGAGGGATTTGTAGTTATAGTCTGGTGTGGTAGCAAGTATACATTTGAAAACTAAGGTTTTGAAGTCATAAGTGAAGTTGAAGATGGTAGGTGGAGATTGAGTTGTACTCTTGAGTTGATTTGGTATACTGAGTAGTAAAGAGAACTAAGATGGGAGGATATGTCATAAGGAGAGAGCCAACATCTCATCAACAAATTTTGGAGGATGCAACTGTCCTTCCTATATTCACAAGGGTTGGATGGCTCGACTATTTCCTAAAATTGATAGAGTATAGTGATGATTTAATGAGAAGATTTGCAGAAACTCTTCAGTACAATGAAGCTATGGTAAAAGGACTTTCTGTGGATGCTTCAAAGACCACTATTGCTCAAGTAACCAGATTGTGAAGGATGGGAGTAGAATTTCTAGATCAGTCTGATGTAGTCGCAGCTTGGGAGGAATTTTGCACAAGAGGGGAGGTACTAGATTCCTCATTACAAGGTATGAAAAATATGTCTCTCCACTGGTTATGGGCAAGGTGTGCTTTGTATATTGTCAAATATATTACATGCGATGGGATATAAAATCTATTGTATACTGTCCATTTCAAGTTATTAAGTCATCTTAGGCATACCAAGATAGTCAATGTACCAAATTTTCTATACCACTTGTTGAAAAGGATGGCTTCGGAGTATCAGAGAAGATAATTTGATACTTCTCTCTCTCTCTCACCATTGCTTGGTTACCCTACTAATAAAAACAAGCCTAAGAATTCAATACCCACAAGTAAGGTGGGAGGATTTTAGGGTTGAAGAGTGTAATGAAATCAATAGTTTGCTGGTAATTCCTAGAAATATTTGAATTCAAGATGAACCCCAAAATGAGCCTGAAGAGGAAAACCCTCCTAATTTTCCTATGGCCTCACCTACCCGTAGCCAAAGCGAACATGTAGTGTTGGTATATGGAGCCTAATCAGACTTGGAGGTTAAATTCTCCCCACTTTTATTAGCGTTGTTTCTCCCCAAATTATTTAACGAGGGTTTGGGGGCAACACCCCCAAGACGGGGTCAAGGGGCAACGCCCCTAGCATGCTCCCTATCACGATACAGGGCAGGGTCAAGAGGTAGTGCCCTCGAAACCTCTCACAATTTTTTATTATTTTATAAAGGCGTCAGGTGTTTTTTTTTTCTATTGGCTGACATAAAAAAACCCTATTTTGTAACTCACATAAGTCTTGATAAAAGGCTAAGGGTTTGGGTCTTTTTTGACATTGTATTGTAGCATTTGCAATGGTATTGAGTTGCAAGGATTATTGGTTGTAATCAGTTCAATTTACTGGATAAGAATATTGGACTCTCTATTGGTGGACGTAGCCCAAGTTTGGGTGAACCACATTAAATATTGTCTCTTGCTATTATTATTTTTGTGTTTTTCATTTCTCTATTTAATCTTTATTTGCATTTAATTGATATCTTCTGCATACAATTCCTAACATGTAGAACCTGAAGAGCTAGAGTCTGGGCCATCCAAAAATGAAGAGTTACCTTCTTCTTAAAAGCCACAAAAGTCTAAAATTAGGAAAAGTAGTGTATCCACTACTTCCACACCCTCTAAACCAGAGGAGAAGGATCCAAAAGGAAAGAGGGTTGTTCAGGAAAATAAAAAGGGTATTAAGAAGGAGAAGAAGAAAGCTAAAGTAGAGATACTTACATCCAGACGTTCTAGTAGTATCAAGAAAAAATGTTGCAAATGAAGGTATAAGGGAACTTGAGGGAGAAGAGGAGAATAGAGAATAGTTCCAGGGAAATCAACACTGGTAGGAGCAACAATAGGAAAATATCACGGTTGTGGAGAATGATTCTAAACTAGGAGGGAATGCTCCCAGTGATAAGAATGCAATTGTGAAAAAGAGAAGGTATGTGATAATACTTCTGATTATGAATCAAAAGATTTATTTACTACAAAGAAACCAAGAACAAAAGCTCTAGATAGTTCCATATACAAAGAATATGAAGGAGGGAATGAGCAGTTTTAAGGTAGAGAAGAAGCTTATCTTGAAGAAAGGAATGTGAGCCAAGAACTCAAGGAAGCAATGGATAGAATTAAGCACCTAGAAGAGTTGGTGAAAAAATATGAGCAAAAGGACAAAGAAAGGGAAGTCAAAATGAAGGAGATGGAGGAAAAATTACAGTTGTATGGTCATGGTGCTAAGTTGGATTTGATGGCACAATTTTCTATTACCAAGATAGGGGATAAGGAACTTGCTATCCCAAGTGAGAAACCGCCTCCTCTTAAAACTCCTGGTTATCACACAACTTTCTCTCTAGGTTACTAGTTGTGGAGTGTAACTAATGAGTTTGAAAGAGAAAAAGAAAAATGGAAGAAATAAAAGGAGAGATATACATAAGAATTGGAAAAGAAAGAAATGGAATTGAATAAGTCAACAGTCTAATTGGAAGAAGTTGCAGATAAGGCTGCACAAATTGTCAAGTGCAGGCCTCTTCCCATGACTTATGCATTGTTCTACGAGAGATGTACTTGTGTTTTTAGTTTAATAGATTGATTAGTAAACAATCAGCTACCATGAGTCAACCATATGAGTTTCTTAAAAATTTTAAGACTTCCACATTAGAGAACCATGATCAATTGTGTGAATTTTATCTGCACAATTATGTGATTCCTGATGAAACAAAATGGAATCCCTTAATGTTTGTGGGGGATCTTCAAGTCAGAGCCCTTGCCTCTTACTACAAGAATGAATAGCTTAGAGGAGAAATTATGGAAGAATATGATGAAAAATAAATATCTATTGTACTTCCAGTGAGAAGGGAGGCTAGGGATTCAGAGATAATTATTGATGAGTGGATGAGACTTCTTGGGAATAAAGAAGTTGGAAAGACAACAAAGAAACTTATAAAAGAAGAATATGATAGGATGAAAATGCTAGCTTTGTACAACAGTGTTATAATTATGTGCAAAACTGATGGAATGAACTAACCCTTGAATTGTAGAAGGAGCCACATTCTATGTACAACTTTACTGCTATGCTCCAGAGGGTGCAAAAATACATGGCAACCATTATTAATAGAGGAGTTCATTGGATACCCCTTACATTTCAACCACCTATTCTCCTTTTTCCAATTCCACATTGGACTAGAAATAAAGGTAATGAATGTGAAAGGGAAGAAGCTATTAGAATGAGGTGGCTTTCAACATACCAAGGTTTTTATCTATTGCAGGATCAGGGTGCTAGTATAGTCATGGACCTAAGGAAATTCGCTCTATAGTATAATCAAGACCCTTAGTATTTTGCTTGGGGACAAGCAAAAAGTTAAGTTGGGGGGAAATGATAGGTCTAGATAATAGTTTATTTTCTGTTGGCTTTATTAGACTTTAAGATACTTTTAAACACACTTCCTAACAATATTCCATATTATATTATCTTTTTTTTATCCATTATATAGACCTAAGACCGAAAAGCATGGTGATGGAATTATGGTTTAATATATTAGCATTAAATGGTTTATATGAATATGTGCATGGAAATGTTGATGAAAAGTTCTGTTTAATTATGATGGTTATCCTTGTGTACGTATTTTGTGAAACTAACTCGTTTGAAGCAAAAATAGGAACCATGATGCACAATAATTATGGGATGAACCCATAGCAAAAGGGGCATTGAATACTGGAACAAGGGATGCTGCATAAATAGTTAAACGTGGTGGTTATTGGTTGAAGGAATTTAATGAATATAGAACGTGTTTTATCATAAACAATTAATAAACACTAAAGAAGAGGTCTCTTTTGATATGGAACTTTGACAGATGGACATATGATTGAATGTAATCTATTTTGAAAGAGTTCTAGTTTGATAGGGTTCTCTTTCTTTTTAGTTATAGGTTGAATAATTCCAAACCTTGAATCCATGCTCTAGATATCTGGAAGTGGAATCAATGATTTCAGTTTAAGTTGTTGCTTTCAATAAAGACTCCCTCAGTTTGTAAATATTGGTTGAGTTTGTAGTTTAGTTAGTTGGCTGTTCACAGTTTATAGTATCTATTATTTCCAGTTGAAACATGAATCTACAAAATGATTAAATCCAGTTTGTGTAAGAGTGTTTTGTAATCTTTCATCTTATGCAATAAATGGAGATCAATTCATGAGATGCGTGAAATCTATTAGTTAGATTGAGTTCAGTTAAGTGGGATCAGTTACTTGAGAAGGCCACTCAAGGTATTGTTCTTCACTTCATCTTTTAGTTATTCATTTATGTTGATAGTTAATATTAGTTTATCATTTTTCATGAATTGTGTGCAAGATAACTAAGATTTTAGTTCTTGCTTATTACAAATGAATTCTTAGGAACATGCATGTAATAATTATTAGTAATACTCTGGAGGATAGTTTAGTTGAGTTAGTAATCTTAATTAGGTTTTTCAGTTCACATAGTATCATTTTATTGACAATAGTTTAGTTACAACCTTTACTGTAGGTACCCATAGCAACTAAGTTTTAGTTATACTTTTACTGTTTTATAATTTTTGTGAATTTCCAGCAACTAGAATAACTTTAGAAGGATAGTTTAGGTAGTTTGAGTCCATGAAGGCATATATAATGCTGCACCATCATAAGATTACGCACCTTGGTTGATGATTTAATGTAGTCTTAAGCAATGTCAAGTGGGCTATTCAGTTAGTTGACCTTCTGAATTGAGTGACCTTCACCAAGTTTACAAAACATTAGCTTAGGCTCTACAATACTTATCTATTGCAACTTGATAACATAAAACTAACAAAAATTAACTATTAACTAGTAAAAACAATCACACTGCTAGATTTTCTCCTCAACCATAGATCCCAATATATAGGCTCGGGAGGAGTCTTATTCATCCTAGGACTAAAAACAAAAAATTAATGCATACATCCACTCTCCCTCAAGGATAGGGAGAGGACTAGTCTTTGAAATAGAAAACCATAAATATGAAATAGAAGAAGAGAAACCAAACTAAAATTCTGCCCCTAATGGTTAACCGCCATGACAAGGACATGTTTCTTGGAAACTATCACATCATGGGTCACTCTTATTTGGAACAAACTTCTTCTTCCAGTTGCCTTATTGGTGGATAAAAGTGTATTTTTGGTGACTCATGGCTGACCATTCAATAGCCACCTTCACTTCCCTCTAGAATTTTTGTGCTTCAATCATTTTGGCTTCTCACCTACAATTGTCCATAGTCCTTTGCTACGGACTGGAAATCCAATTATTGTGGGATACAATATTCTTGGCTGCAAGAAGTTAGTTTTGCTACCAAGGCATTCACGTCATTAGCAATAATAATTAAATCATAAAACATACTAAATCTTACGAACATTCATATATCCACAAAAGCATATATCAATATATCATATTTATATTTCCACATATTTAGGTCTGTCAAAGTGCATAAAAGGCAAATGAAAGATGTATGAAGTCTTGGAAATTTTTGTGAAACTTAGGAAATGAAATGATAAAAAGCATAAACCGATGAAGGAAAAACTAACCATTATCTAGACCCATCAAGAGGTAGGGATATTTCTGAGCTCTTGATGTAGAAGCATTAAAGCCCAAAGGAACCCAATTTACTTTGATTGTGTGAAATGACTCAGGTGTGAAGGTGGTAGTAGTATTGATAGAGGGACCCATGTTAGCCATACAAACAGACACTCTGGGCATCAAGATACTTAGTTGTTGGCTAACGATCTCCAATCCAACATATTGGGTATTATCCAAGACCAAGGTGTAGGATGTGACATGAGTCTCTTCAATATTTGCAATGCCATGAAGGATCTCCAAGCCTCTTTGATCTTTAGTCAACAAATTCTTTAGATTTTTGACAATAGGAGCTGCTTGAGCATAGGTATCATCTCTTGCCAAAAATCTTGTGAGCTCTTCAAGTCTCTATTCCAAGGAGTGAATTTTCTCTATACAGACCATGAAAGCAACTTCATCCTCCAAGGAAGAGGAAGAGTTCCAGGGATGAGGTAGCAAGGGTAGGAGCTTGAAGTACAAATTCATTAAGAGGTGGGGAGTATCTAGTCAAGATTCCTATAGAGAACTCTTCAAAGTTTGGGCTAGATTGAGGAGGACTAAAACTTCTAGATCCCATATCTATGTTTTAATAACTTCATACTATGTATGTGGAGGTAGTCAATTGGGTTGTGAAGCTCATAAAGAATGTCACAACACACTATCAACTACATGTCCTAATATGAGAGAAGAATTTTTTTACAAAAAAAGATAAAGAGAACAATAAGTTCACATCAGGTTCACCAAAAATGTAATGGAGAGGATCCACCACTCCTGAGTATCTATGATAGGGAGCGAATGGCTCTCTATTACCTTAGCGACAAAAGCTTAAGTGACGAGGTGACAATTAAAGGAGAGTTTAAACTATGTTTTGGGTTTTCTGATTGTTTATGAAAAGGGACTTTAGAATTTGAGTGAATAGACCTCAAAGGTCTTGGGGAATAGATAGACAGGCTCTTGGACAAAAGATGAAAGCATAGACCAAGGATGAAAGTGTGACACACTAGCATCTTTATGGTGTGTTGGCATCTTGTATGAACTAGAGACAGAGTTTGCTACCAGACACTTAGGACCTGCTAATTACCCAAATGTTAAAATCTGATAGTTTTAACTAGACTAAATAAAATGTTGAAAATGTAAAGAAGTACAACAAGAAGTATACTTAAATAACAAATAAAATAACTATTAAGTAAAATGATGAGTAGTGAAAGAAAAGGAATTAACTCATGGTAGGTCTAGCCTGTTGCAAGCTCCTCAAGGACAAACCTACACAAAAGGAAACAATAAAAGTGTTGGGGATGATTTTTAGGACTTTCCTTGGTCAAAACCCTGCTTTGGTGTTTCCACCTCCATGAACAGACAAATAGAAAATGATATAGAAAGATAGATAAAGAAATGACAAGACAAGACGTAGAATATGCAAGATAATAGTATGTTAATCAATAACAACGATAATGCAATGAAAGTAAATGTTACCCTACCTTTAATGAGCTTAGTGAAGTCGAGGTGAACATGTAAGAATGTGATGTAGGAGAGCTTGAATCTGCAAGAAAAGATGGTGTAGAGTTGTAAGAAGAGAACTAGATTGAAGAGAATGTGAGAATAAAGTGTTAGAATGAGAGAGTGATAGAGTGAAATTTCAAGAATGGAATAGAATTAGAATGAAAGGGAAGAATATGGTCAAATAGCATGCCAAAGAGTCATTCCTGGGTGCACCTACGATTGCAGAGGAATTACACTTCATAGGCAGGAAAAAGTGTAATGTCCCAATGGCCATAGGATTAGGAATCTTGTCAGAACATTCGCGTGGTGCATAGATGTTTGCATGACGTGGAAGCATCTTAGACAAAAAATCCTCCACCGACAAAAAACAAGGCAAGTGTAGAAGAGGGGATTCACTACTCACAAGTTCTCTTCATTCAAAGAGCCTCACGGGGCGAACTACCCTAAACTACCTCAAGGAACAACAATGAGAGTTTCAAGATTCGAAAGAGTAGGTGATAGAGATTTTCTAGATAGACTGATAAGCTCTCGGCCAAAGGATGACAATGTAGAATACAAATGACAACATGGATCACTGGCGTCTCAAAGGTGTGCTGGAGTCTCGTATAGACCAAAGAATGAGAATGTCTCAGAAAATGGCTAAATGACTACTTCTAATCTGATTATTTAGAAATTACAGAATGCGATAAAGTAGTAGAATGTAATAGAAACGAAATAAAGCAAAATAGAAATGGTAAAGATAAAGAGAAGAAAGGAAAGAAGATTCTCACAACCACACAAGTGATGAAGCTTCCAGCACATGAATGTCTTCAATACTTGCATGTGTGATATTTGGAGAGAATGTTGGGGCTGTATAGGGGTTTGCCTCAATCAAACCCCCATTTTGGTGTTCCCACCTCCACAAATAGCCAAGAAGATAGAGAGAAAGAGAGAAATGAACAAAGAGCATGGTGAAAGAAAAACCCGCTCAGGAGTAGAACTTGCACCACCAAGTAAGAGTGATAAAAGAAAACCCCACTCGAGGAGAACCTGTATCAGAAAAGAGGTAATAAAAGCAATCCTCGCTCAAGGAGGAAAACTCGTATCACAAAGTAAGTATGCAAATGGTAGGGGATATGGAATCCCAAGATGTTCACAAGCATGAAGTGAAGGAGATGGAGTTGCAAGAGTGGAGCTAAGAGAGCTTGGAAGTGCTTGAAGCTACTATGGAAAGCTATGTGCAAGCAAGATTTGGATAGTAGAAAGCTTAAGCCAAAGCAAGAGAGGAGCTAGAAGTAGACGAATGGAGCTAGAAGAAGTTAGAGAAAGTTAGAAGATGCAAATGGAGTGAAAAGACTATTTTTAAGGAGAGAAAATAAGCTTCTCCAACCGTTACAAGGCATTCCTAACCGTTACCACCGAAAAAAGGTGAAGACAAGTGGAAAACATGCTTAGAGACAACTGTTTGAGCATTAAAATGTCGTAGGACGCTAGCATGGCGCATAGAAATCTGCGTGACATGCTAGTGTCCAAACACATCACGCTACAAAACAACGAGAACAGGAAAAGCCCAAAGTTTGATGTAAAGTTGATGCGTGAAGGTAGCTGCTAAAAAGGGGTGCTGGAGCATCCTGAGATGAAAAAGGCTAATGCAAGGGCTAAAATGAGCCTACACAAGATGCTAAAGGAATAGAAACTAAAGCAGATGCAAGAATGTATGTGAAATTGCGAGGGGTGCAATTTTATGCTTATACATTTTTCCCCCACTTTAGCGGGCATATGAATCTATGCTAATATGCACGCTAAAGTAAATCTACTAAATATAAATAATATCATATGCCAAAAGGATATTGTAGAGGAAGCAGATAACTCTTTGAACCATGAAAGCTTGCCCCCAGGCTGAAGACCTGCAAAACCAATGCGTTAGACAAGAAAAACCTACACATAACAACAATGTTAGAACATAAAAACCTAAAGGATTCGAGTCAACAAAGTAAAGTGACCTAGATGTAGAAGGTTTTCTCAATACTATACGTCATCCTCAAATTAAGAAATAACACCTAGAAGAATTATAAAATGAAGAGAAGAAGGGGATATACTCAGGATGAAGAAGATGCAAATCTTTGATCCAGTATACACAAGTTCAGAAGAAAGAGATAAAAATGAAATGAATCCAAGAGTGATAAAAGAAATCCCCGCTTTAGAAGGAAAATCCATATCACAAAATATAGGTGATAAAAAGAAATCCCCGCTAGAGGAAGAAAAATCATATCACAAAATATAGGTGATAAAAGAAATCCCTGCTCGAGGAGGAAAACTTGTATCAAAAAATATAGGTGATAAAAGCAATCCTTGCTTGAGGAGGAAAACCCGTATCACGAAGTACAGGATGTAAAGGAGCTCTACAGTTTCTCGGTCCTACAGAGCAAGACAAATTAGAGAATCCTATGGTTGCTACAAGATGCATTGCAAGATAGTCATAGAAAAGATAGGTCTAGTCAGGATGCCCCCAAGCTAGACATGACTGCATGAAACAGGTCTAGTTAGGTTGCCCCCAAGCTAGACGCGAAGATATGAAATAGGTCTAGTTAGGCTACCCCCAAGCTAGACGAAAAAGAATCCATTTGAGATAAAGAATTTCAAAGGGGGTCCCTCAGGAACCCTTCAAAAGGAAGAGGGGGGTCCACTCAAGGGACGCTTCTTTCGAAAGGAATAGAGAAGAGAGGGGGTCCTTAAGAAGGACACACATCTCCAAAACAAGTTATCACTGCCCCAAGCATACAGGGGAGGAGAACCATGCAAGATTATTAGAACACGAAGGATAGAGGTGATCGTCAATATCACTTGTCATTTGAAGAGGCAGGTGCATCAATCAAACAAGATTTTGATGACAACTGAATCACAAATTTGTTGTATTTTATCCTTCAAGGCCTTACATTCACTAGTGGAATGGCCATGAACTTGATGGTATGCACAAAATGAATGTTTTTCTTTATCATGCTTATGAAATTTCTTACGTGTAGGAGAAGGAAGAGTGATTAAGCGGGATTTTAGAAGCCGCAAAAAAATACGCTCTTGCTTAGATAGAGAATGAGAAGGAAGCAACCCTTTCTCTTGGGGAGAAAAGCTAGACTGCTCACAAGAAGAAGATACAAAGGTAGAAGACAATGGGGAAGGAGCTCCATGGAGAGCATTACTCCAACAAAGGGGATTATGCTCCTCTATGGGATCACCATCATCCTTCTTGATAGGACTACCAACATTAACCTCCCTAACATAAGTGTGATCATATTCCTTAGAAGGAGGATCAACACCAAGAACATTACAATTTGCATTCACCTTACCCCACGATATAAAAGAGTAGTAATCTTCAATAGCGGGTGTGGATGATGTCATTGGAAGGTTTGAGTGGATTAGGTCAACTTTATATTCTCCACTAAAGGATTATGTAAAGTCTAAAGAACCCCAATCATCACTAGAACATGCGTTCTCTTGAGAAGAGGTAGAAGGAGTATACTTAATATTCCTTGCTTTAGAAGGATCTTCTTCAGGGACATCTATCTCAAGAGTACCCTTTGTAGTAGGTAATGTTGGAGTAAACATTGACACATTGGAAGAAACTAAAGGGATAAGAGTAGGAACGACTGAAACCTGATTGAAAGCTGCCATCTCACATAAGTGCATAGCCTCAGGGTCAGCCTTGACAGTGACTACTCGATTATTACAAATGAACTTAATAGATTTATGCAAGGTAGATGGGACTACACCCATAGCATGAATCCACGGTCTACCAAAAAGAAGGTTATAAGGTAACTTTTTAGACATAACATATCCTAGAGTGGGTATAGTAACAGGTCCAAGCTGTAGAGGTAATACTATTGTACCTAGAGCTTGTCGCCCAACATTATTGAACCCACAAATAACAACAAGAGAATCATTAAGAGAATATGGATCAATATTAATCTTACACAATAGATCATTGTTGCATACATTGAGTACCGAACCAACATCAATGAGAGTACATCTAATTCCAACTTTATTAATGTTAACTATAATCATCAGAGGGTCCGTTTTCTTCTGAACTTCCAAAGGTGGGAGCTCTTGCAGATAGAATGTGATATTTGGTGAATCCACATGAATATACACCATCAACGCATTAGCATCTATTGGCCTAGTGGAAGAAGGCAAGAGGATCTTTTGCAAAGCTTCTTGAAGCATACCTTGATAAATTAGAGCAGACTGAAGCAAGTACCATAGTGAGATCTTAGCCAGAGTAACTCGAGGTTGCTCAACAAGATCACAATCACTAGGTGCTTTATTTGTAGGTTTAGGTGCTTGAGGAAGGATTGGTTGTTTATTCATACCATTCTTATAATTATGGGCTACTGCTCTATAAGAGGGAGCCGTTGAAAGATTAGGAGAACGACCATCAAATGGAACACCATTAATAGAACAAATCCTTTTAGAAGAATGACTAGCTGGAGTCATGTAAATGATCAGTCGCTTAGGCATTTGAGGGGAAATAGAGACATATATTACATTTACTGAATCATCACAACTAGTGGAATAATTATTTGAAGACATATTCTCAACATCGATCCAAACAGGATCAAGTGTGGAAGGAGATTTATTGTTCATAGATGCCTCTCTAAAAGAGAGTGCATTGGAATGAAAGGGAGATTCATCATTCACAAATGCATCATCTCTAGAAGAGAGTGCATTGGAATAAAGAGTAGATTCATCATTCACAAATGCATCATCTCTAGAAGAGAGTGCATTGGAATGAATAGAAGATTCATCATTCACAAATTCATCATCTCTAGAAGAGAGTGCATTGTAATGAAGAGAAGGTAGAGTAACATTAAGAAAGGTATCAATGATTTCATCTTCTTGCAACAAGATATCCTCCGAAGAAGGAGGAATCTCATGAGAAGGATAAAAGACACCGAGTAACATGGGTAAATCCAAGTCACCATCACATGCATGAAATGGAATATCATTAACATTTTGAACAAAATTAGACACCAAACTAATAAAAGAAGATATTAAATTCATTACGATTTTTTTGGTATTTTCTAGTAATTAATAGTTTTAGAGGTCTTCAAAGCAGAATTTTAGGTTGGAACTTGCGTCGGTCCCTGAAATTCAACTGCCGAAGGCTAGTTCTCTAGAAGACCTTTCCAACGGTGCAGACGATTCTAAATTCTGAGCACCGAGTCAAAAGTTATGACCCTGTCAAGTAGGGGTAAATAAATTCCTAGTTTTTTCAAAAAGTACCCTCTTCACATCGGGTTCACCAAAATGTAGAAGAGTGGGATTCACTACTCATGAGTTCTCTTCATTTAGAGAGCCTCACAGGGTGAACTTCCCTAAACTACCTCAAGGAACAACGATGAGAGTTTCAAGATTCGAAAGAGCAGGTCATAGAGATTTTTTGGAAAAAATGACGAGCTCTCGGTCAAAGGACAAAAACAAAAAATACAGATGACAACACAACGTGCTGACATCTTAGAGGCGTGCTGGAGTCTAGTACGGACTAGAGAATGAGAATGTCTCAGAAAATGGCTAAATGTCTACTTCTACTCTGATTATTGAGAAATTACAGAATATGATAAAGTAGTAGAATGTAATAGAAATGAAATAAAGCGAAATAGAAATGGTAAAGATAAAGAGAACAAAGGAAAGAAGATGCTCACAACCACACAAGTGACAAAGCTTCTAGCACGTGAATGTCTTCAATACTTGCATGCGTGATATCTGGAGAGAATGTTGGGGCTGTATAGGGGTTTGCCTCAGTCAAACCCTCATTTTGGTGTTCCCACCTCCACAGACAACCAATAAGATAGAGAGAAAGAGAGAAATGAGCAAAGAACATGGTGAAAGCAAAACCCACTCAGGAGTAGAATCCACACCACCAAGTAAGAGTGATAAAAGCAAACCCTCCTCGAGGAGAACCCGTATCACAAAAGAGGTGATAAAAGAAATCCCCGCTCAAGGAGGAAAACTCGTATCACGAAGTAAGTATGAAAATGGTAGGGGATATGGAATCCCAAGATGATCACAAGCATGAAGTGAAGGAGATAAAGTTGCAAGAGTGGAGCTAAGAGAGCTTGGAAGTGCTTGAAGCTACTATGGAAAGCTATGTGCAAGAAAGATTTGGATAGTAGAAGGATGAAGCCAAAGCAAGAGAGGAGCCAGAAGTAGAAGAATGGAGCTAGAAGAAGTTAGAGAAAGTTAGAAGATGCAAATGGAGTGAAAAGATTTCTTTTAAGGAGAGAAAAGAAGCTTCTCCAGCCGTTACAAGGTGTTCCTGACCGTTACCACTGAAAAAAGGTGAAGACAAGTGGAAAACATGCTCGGAGACAATCGTTTGAGTGTTAAAACATCACAGGATGCTAGCATGATGCATAGATGTCCATGTGATGCGCTAGTTCCAGACACATCACACTACAAAACAACGAGAACGGGAAAAGCCCAAAGTTTGATGTACAACTAATGCATGAGGTAGCTATTGAAAAGGGGTGCTGGAGCATCCTGAGAGGAAAAAGGCTAATGCAAGGGATAAAATGAGCCTACACAAGATGCTAAAGGAATGGACACTAAAGCAGATGCAAGAATGTATGTGAAATTGTGAGGGGTGTAATTTTACGCTTATACAACAGGGACAAAAATGAAGGCTAAGAAGGTTTTTTTTTGCATTATCGTCTTATTAAGCTAAAGTAAAGGTACATGTTATGTGAAATTGCATAAGGGTACAATTTTATGCCATAATATAGCCGTATTTGTATTCATTTATTCTAATCCTTGGGAATTAATTATGATATTCATTATTATTCATTTCTTGTCCCTATTTTTTCCCAAGGTCAAATTTAAAATTTGTGAAGTGACTCAAGTGAAACATGTAATTTACAAAAATGACCATTTAACTTTCAATTTTCACATTCTAATTTTGGCCGAACTTGTTTTCCCTACAACAATTCATCATGTGTCAAATTGAAGCATGAAATGTTTCATTTCCTACAATGGAGTTGTATTTAAGGACTAACTCTAATCTATTTCGACATCTAGAATCTAGGACACATTAAAGAGCACCTTTGCACATGCCCAAGAACATCAAAGTATTATTCATATGCCATCAAAATTCTAATGCATATTGCATGACTGCTTGTTATCCTCAATCAAAGA
>VDFB02074770.1:0-56979 GCA_007258455.2 Sequoia sempervirens | reverse complement strand
ATTGATCAAATTAGATCTGAGCACTTGCAACCTATGGTTTTACCTCAACCCTGTAGGTCTAGTAGGATATTAATCACAACTAAAGCCACTCTTGGTGCTTCCAACTTTGGCGTAGGTCTGAGTGTAAACCCTCCTGCAATAGAAATTATCTCTTCTGGGACAGAGTATTCAAACAAAGAAAGTTCTTCCCTTGAATCTAATGATGATGTTCCACTTCGCATTCTAATGAAAACTAGGGCACAAAAGAGGGAATTAGAAATGAGAAAAGGAAAGGCCAAAAGGCAACCGACAGAAAAAGAGGTGCCAAGCTCTAAGAAGAGAAAGGTTGACACTATTCATCCTAAAGCCAAAGAAAAACATGAGAGACCTCCTAAGAAAGCAAGACCAGTTGGCTCAGCTTTTGGTATGCCTCCGCAGGAAATCCCTAAGTCTAGATAAGTATCACAAGGGGACATAGAAGCTCCAACGGGGTAGGAGAATGTCAAGGATGAAGATATATTTAAGGAAACAACAAACATAACATTAGCTGATCTTGCCAATATTGTAGAATAAGTCAAAAATTAGGACTTACTGCAAGAAGTCTTGTAGAAAAATCCCAACAAGAGAAAAATTCCCTGCAACAACAACCTAAATTGGGAGAACAATTAGCACCCCTGCAGCCAGAATTGATGGGATAGTCTGAATCCTTGTAGTTAGCATTAGTGCTAGAGAAGATGCTGGTAGGAATACATAACCCCCTTAATATTCCAATGCACAAGGTTTCCATTCATTTATGGAAAGAGATGCAAAGAAGAGAAGAGCAATGGAAGGCGGAAAAACATAAATTGAAGAAGGAAATTCAAAAGAGAGATGAGGAAATTGAAGATAAAGATGCAAAAATTGCCACCTTGAAGAAGAAGGTGGATGATATGGAAGCCTTGGTACCACATATTTTGGAATGTAGGACCCCTCTAAGAGTCTATGCTCTATGTTTGAAGGAGAAATATCTCTCTTTTATACTGGCAAGAATTGTCTCAGGTTTGAACCCTTCTATTGAGACCCCTATTGAATTTTTCAATGCTTCTTGAATTACTTCCCTTGAAATGAAGAATTTGATGTGTGAGTTTTATTTGCATAATTATGTTGTAACTCAAGACCATGATTGGAATCTGCTATTGTAGGTTGGAGACATCCAATTAAGGGCATTTATGTTTTGGGTGCAAAATGAGATTAGTTGGGGACAACAATATGGGGCTTATAAGCAATTGGAATCTAATTAACATCTCTCTGCCAATTAGGGTTGAATCAAGGAACCCGAGGGATATTCTCAAGGAATGGCACAAAATGATTTTTAGACCTAGCTATGGTAATAGGATTATGCCTTGCATAGAAGCAGTTTATAGTGAATATGAGGCAAAGGAAAAAGTAAAAAAGGAAACCGTGAAGAGATACCTCTCACAATGATGGAACAACTTAATTGATGATCTCAAGCAGGCTAAGCCTCATTCCATCAAGAACTATGCAGTAGCTCTTGAAAGGATTGAAAAATATATTCACATTGGAAGGACAAAGGGGCGATTCTCACTTCCCCTGACTTTTCAGCCACCCATCCTAATGTGGCCTATACCGAACTTCAGGTTCTACCAATATGATATTGTTATAGAGAAACAAAGATGGAGTAGATTGGACAGATTGGGATGATTCTATTGGGATCCTAATTCATGCACAACACGCTTTGATTTGGGAAAGTTGTCAGTTGAAAATTTTAGAGTATTGACCAAGCAAAATAATAGCCCTTACCCTGTTGGAGGACCAACAAGATCTTAGGTTGGGGGGAGTGATGATTCTAGTTTATGGTCTCATTTTTGGGTAGAATTTGTGATCTAGTTGCTGAAGTTATCATGGACTTTGCAATTAAGTGTTGATAATTTTATGATATTTTCCTTAAACTATAGACATTGGGTTTAATCTTATTTCTGCAAATCTTAATGATAAATGGCATGTTAAATGGACTATTTATATTAATTTTGCATGTGGTTAATTAATTTTCCTTAAGGTGGTTATAGATGTGCAATTATTGTTCGTACTAACATTGCCATGTAGATTTAATTTGAGGATGCTAAACTGAGGAAGGCACCACCAACTGGACATGCACCACAACGTCTAGCAAGGGAATCGTTCAAAGGAGAAAGGTGGTCGACGACAGGAGATTTATCATGCAAATAAAGTGTAACTGCCTTGTAGTGGTCATTGTTGATGTTGAGCAATCGTGTGTGTTACTGCAACACTAAATCTACGGTTGGACATGCATGTCTGACCAGATTATGTGCATGCATAACTGGCGGCCCACATTCTCTATTTTCCCTAAATGGCGTCTTCCTAGTTTGTGGAGTTGACTGCCTCATTTAGTTGATAGTATAAATAAAGATCCGATGTTCCTTCTCTTAAGGTTGCATGATTTGATATTGTACTTACATTCTTGAGTTTCAGTAATGCAAATATGTTACTCTTTTGTACTCATGATTTACGGTGAATAAAATAAAGTTCTAAGTTCGAGCATCTGAGTTCTTATTAGTTTTAGAGGATACTTATCCAAGGGGGCCCACTTGGTGAGTAATTCATCCTTTAATTTAGTATTAGTTTAGTATTATTTTTGTTTAGTAATTAGTTAAGAATCTGGCACTGACTATTCCTTCGGCCACTAGAATTGCATTATGTGACTATTCCTACAACCAAAGCAGATAGAGTAGTGTCTTGTTTGTTTGCTCATATTTTCATTTTTTTCATGCATTTCAACTTGGTGTAATTGTTGATTGATGGTTAGCATTTATATTATTCCTTCCTAAGCAATTTACTTTTAGAATTGTGTATTTCTTAGCTGTAGAATGAAAAATGGCTACTTTGGGTTCCTAGTGCACATATTGTGTTGACCCATTTCAAATTTACATCCTTGGGTTGACAAGTTAAATGCACCTTCATGATGATTGAAATGGCTATTTAGGTTAGATGTCCAATCTTTGAATCATGGTTGTAAAGGCCTAGTTGTTGAATCATTGTAGGAGGAAGACAATATCTTTAGATTTTCTTCAACAAGGGTTTGGTAATTTGACAGCATTTTCATGTTTTTTTTTATCACTCTTCCATTCCATTTCTTCATTAAGGGTTTGATTACCAAACTAGGATTTGACCAAGGCAAATCCCTATAACCTAACCCTTAACCAGTTCCCCCCTTTTACATGTGTTTTTGTAGACTTTTGTATGCGGGTTTGACAAGTTATTACATATTGAAAAGTGGAAAATAAGTCAATAAAGTGTTTCAAGTCAACAAAAACCTATTTCAAGCTTGGAGAAGACATTCTGTTTGTTTTCTATAGAATTAACTTCGTCAACCCGACAAGCAGTCAACCTTAGATCTGGTGCTACAAGATTGGTCCCTAATTTCTCAAAAATTTTGGAATGGATTAATTCACCATCAGTGGTGAATGAGTCCCACCTTAAGGTTGGAAATCCATATTTTGTCAGATTTCGGATCCTGACACTCAAAAACAAGTTTTGAACAGTTTTCATCAAAAGCAGGACTAGTTTGCCATATGTGGCGAATGAGTCCCACTGGTGATTTTTAGTGATCTCAATCAGCATTCAAAATATTCCATATTCTCCATTCTCTACCCAGGTGCACTCTGATTCATCTTCCTTCTTTTATGTCTTATATTTTTTCATAATTAGTTCGTGTTTCCATATCACATTATGTTTTCCAACATTGCATAATTCTTAGGTTTTGCACACATAATCTCTCAATTTCATAGTTTAGTTACACTTAGATCATTCCATTTAGTCTCAATAACATCATACATTGTATAATTTGAGTGAACCTAGCTAGATCTCTTGAGTAGGGTTTATCTCTCTCCTTTTAGGTGAAACATCCTAAGAGTGCAAGAGTAGCCTATAAGCCCTACCCAAAAATCTACGGTTCAGGTATGTACTCACAAACACATAGGTGGTTGTGGGGAAAGTCATGTTGTTCAATGGACTTCCCACTCAACCATATTAAAGTTATACCTTCTAATAACTTTAATAAGGAACCACAAAGAAAAATGTTGGTTCATGCTTCATGAGACAAGCAAAGCTTTGTATGCTTAGAACCCATGAACAAAGAGAAAGGTACCACAGGCATGCAAGTTGTGTCATGCAAGGTGGCAAAAATGTAAAATGTAAAAAAAGATCAAAGGAGTTTTGTTAAGTTCATTCAAGGTCTGTCACTTAGGGAACATTGTGTCTAACATCTCCAAGAGAGGACCAATCAAAGAATAAAATATTCACAAATTATGAGATGCGGTGTGTTGCATCAGGCCACTAAGAGGGATGTAATATGCTAAGATAGATCACACTTATGAAGTACATCAAACCCAATGTTATCCACGCAGTGACGAACACATTGTATAAAGTAACAAGGCTACACTACGAATCAAGAATGAAAATGAAATGAAGCCAATGTATGTCCCCAACTTTAAAGGAATTGCTACACACCGTTTTGTGAGAAATTTCTTTAAAGTAGCAAAGGAAAAATGCAAAAAGAAAAAAAGACATGAGAGCCAACTTGGAAAGCCCCTATGCAAAGTCATATGTTTCTGAATAAGGTTGCTTCATGGAAATGAAAAAAAAACAAAAGAAAAATTTCCCCCTAAAAAAGGAACACCTGAAACTTTATAAAGGATCTAGGATTTTGGGTTAATTATGTTGCGTTGTTACATGGCTAGCCACCTCTGAAGCTGGAGACATCATCAGAACTGCAAAAAACACATGTGATTCTAGAAAGGTATTGAAGTCAAAAGAGCTCGCAGAATCGTTTGGATGTCGACATTCTGGATATGTTTCACCGTAGTTTCTAAAGGGCTTCAGCCAATGAAAAAATAAAAAACTTCGGGTTAACATGTGAAGGAGACATTCACGGGTTTCAATGCACCTTACATCATCCATAAAAGGCGCTCTATCTAAAGGCAAAATATAAGGATAATGGGCTGGTCAGATTAACGCTCGACCATGAGATCTCAATGCTTTTCATCTTCAGGAACACAAACTCTAAGGATATACCCAGGATCCAGCATGGAAGAAATCAGGTATCCTCCCCACTTCGTCATCTAAGGAGAACATAAAATAAAGAAGATGAAAAGATGTGCTCTCAGAAAATAGGGAATTGAAAATAGAGAATTAATACAAGAAACATCATTGTGCATGTTATGGGAGACACAATATAAAATCAAATCAAAGAAAAAGAAAGGAAAATAGAACAAGGCTGGTAAGGAGGAATTGAAGTCAACCATCTTTCAGTGTCCCTCCCAATCATGTTTGGTGTATTGCATGGGGGGTCAATTGTCCAAAGGAAAAGAATTACAGAATTAATGAACTAGGAGATGTGCCAGACTCTTCACTTGGTATGGAAGATTTATCATTTAAGCTCATAGTAGATGAAAATAATGAGTTTAGATTGTTATGCACTTCTTCATCTATTTTTGTGATCTCTTTGTCGTCATCATCATCAAGATTGATTACAATGGGAGGATGAAGGGTTATTTCCAAGGAAGGATGTATGAACAGTTGTGGTTGTTGGATCGGTTCATTTTGTTCTTGAAAAGGATAGAATATTTTATCTTATGTACGTGAGTCATGTGGGGAAGGGGTGATCATCTATGTACTTTTTTCCGAAACTTAAAGGTTGGTTTCTTTGTTTTCTTCCATTCGAATTGATGAAACCGGGGGCAATAGTAATGCCTATGCTCCCTAGCACCACAGTTTTGTTTTGTTTTATTTTGAAGTTGTTGAGGTGTAAGAGTGGGTTGATCCATCATAGGTTCCTTTTGGAAGAAAAGAAGAAACCGAAGAATATGGGCCAATCACTTTCTCTTTGGCTTTATACACTTGTTTAATGCAAGGAGGCATGACGAGATTTGTTTCATTTTCTCTTGGGAATTTAAATGATGGAGGGGAAGTGTCTATGGTAGGTTTCTCATGAGGTTGTATTGTTTGTTCAATGTCAGACTCAGGCTGAAACATGGTTTCATTAAGGATAGGACTAGTGGAAGTGAGCGGGGACATGTTACGAAGAGACAATTCAGTGATGTAAAACCCCGTCCCACAACCTAGAGGACGATGCAACACATCGAAAACACAACTATTTCTTTTTTCTTAAGAGGTAAGACAAGATGAGTAAAGTATCTTACTCTAACCACATACATCCTCTAGGCTACGCAACATGTCTACATATGAACACCATTACTTATAAAATTAAACCAACTATATCATATGAAAGTTAAATGATGATCCAACATACATCAAAGCATTAAACCATTTCAAAATAAAACTAACTCATAGAAATGTATTGAACATATTTCCATAGATACAACACCACATAACATCCAATACACCATTAAATCCAATAATGAATAGATCATAAATATTATTACAATTTACATCATAAAGGTTCACCTCGATACAAATGAGGTACTACAATTATACATAATGATCCACAATTACAATGAAGAAAGAGAAGAACAACTCCAGAGAACCACATGAGCTCTTCGAGCAAGAAGATCCTGCCATCACGAATAGGAAGAGAAACTCAACAGTGTAAGGTTCACGTCACCCAACCATATGGTACCCGTAGGCCCAACCCCCGTGCTAGGAGATAGTAAAAGGTAACCAAGACAAACCTATTACCTCTAGACACAAGCAACATACAAAACGACACTGTACCAGTAAATACATAACAACACTGTACCAGCAAACACAAAATAACATAGTACCAATAAACACAAAACAACAATGTACCAGTAAATACATAACATAAGGTTACATTACTTCCAGAATTCACTAAATTATGAACAACCACCATACAAAACAAACATACTGCTGTCATAGGAGGAGTGTCATCACAAAGGTTGCATTGGTTATCCAAAGGAAATCTTCTTAGGTCCCGACACCCATCTTGGGTTATCCTGGTAACTTCTCACGAACCCGGCCCCACATGCACACCAATGTGAAATCGATTATCTTTCGAGAAGACAAGATAACGATCTTGTCATTCTAGGCCTTCCCGACTCATTCAAGTCATATACTATCCCTTGAGCTAATGAGTGAGGCTAAATTATCTAATTAAATGTATTAAACTACTCTATCCCTAATAAAGGTTATTTAATTTCCACTGATTAAACTGACCTTCACATGAGTTGTCCTGGGACCACTTTGTGTCCTGACCCCCGTTGAAAGCCACTGCCCTATTGACAACACAATAACATATTCCACAACCCAAGGGTAGACAATGCACAAAATACGATAACAAATATCAACCATTCTGCAAATAACAACACATCACGTTCGTAGTAATCGGGTGCTCAAATAAAATCACACAACCCATTCATAGTAATCGGGTGTTCAAACTAATTCACACATCCCTATGGATGTCAAATATTGAAACCCAAAAAATGTGCACTACCCAAGGAAATCTCAAAAAGGGTGAAAAAAAAGATATATTATAACCCTTTCACAATTTTACAATCTCTGGAAGACTTATATTTTCTTGACAACCAATATCCTGAATTCCCAATACACAATTACAGAAGAATACATAATTGCAATAAGCCACTCAAGTAATTAAATAAACAACCATTAGGATTTCTCAAATCCAATAAATCAACAACGAACTAAACCAATTGTTTAACTTTTAGTTTGACAATTACTCATAATATTCAACTCAAATTTCCCGTAAACGTGAACAGAAAGGAACACAGTTTAAAAAAATTCAGGCACTTAAATAATCTAATATTCGGATTTCCTAAATCCAAATTGAATCAATATCTTATCACATGCAATTATTCAAAGTAAATATAATTCTATTTGCAATAATAAGAAAATAAATAAAACTATTTATTTAACTTTAATTTCACAGTTCATATAATAATAAAATCAATTTCTCTATTACAATCATTGCATTATAAAATCCTCTACTTGTACATTAAATATTTTAATAACACAATATCTATTTAAATATAAATCAGCTTTCTCTCCTAAGTCATCTTATTTTAAGATATACTAGTCCATGCATTTGCATGCTTATATTAAAAATATACTTCCGTTTACAAACCAAAAAAATAATTAAAACTAGTTGTTTAACTCAAATTTTACAATCACACATAAATAGAAATCTCATTCTTTCTAATAGAATCAATTTATTATAAAACACCTACTTGTGCATTGCATGCATTAATTAACAACATAATATTTATTTAAATAAATATATATATTTTCTAATTACACAATCCAATTATTCTTTTCCAATATATATTTTTTAAATATATATATATATATATATATAAATTTATATTTTTCAAACAATATTAAACATAAAATCAATTTGTTGCGACTTTAATAAATTTTGATTTTAGATCCGAGTTTCTCTAAAATGTTTACTAAAGGTGTGCCACCAAGTCTTTTAAAACATATAAAAAATTCAGCCATACCCAGTTCGTAAATATTTATTTATGATTAATTTAGTGACCCTCTCTCTCTATTGTTTTGATTTACAAATTACCAGAGGTTTCCAATTTTCACAAATCTGTCAAAGGATTTCATTTTCAATCCTATAGAGGTTTTTTAATTCCTCTTTTATTTTCTTTTGAGGTTTTCTTTTGAGGTTTTCTAATTCCTCTTGTTTTTTTTGAATTTTCTATTGTATTAAAATTCATTCCTTACATGGATCTAAATCTTTCATTGTAATTTACCTTTTTCTATAGAAGAATAAATTATATTTTCATAGAAAAATATTTCTAATTTTGATTTTAAATTCAATAGAGGTTCTATAATTCCACTATAATTTTCACAAATCTGTTAGAGGATTTCATTTTCAATCCTACATAGGGTTTTTAATTCGTCTATTGTTTTCTTTTGAGGTTTTCTAATTCCTCTACTGTTTTGTTTTGAATTTTCTATTGTGTTAAAATTCATTCCTTATAGGGATCTAAATCTTTCACAGTAATTTACCTTTTTTCTATAGAAGAATAAATTCTATTTTCATAGGAGGAGGTATTAAATTTGATTTTAAATTCAACAAAGGTTCTATAATTCCACTAATTTCCTTTCGTATAAATCTATTTCAAATACTCATTTTAACAGAGGATCTAAAAATGTTCATCTATAGAGGTTCTTCCATTTTTATGGCAATTATTTTAAAGAAAAATGAAAAATTCTACAGTAATGAAAATTTATTTTCTAAACTTTTCCAATTTGTATTACAGTAATATAAACAACTCATTAAATTCAAAATTCACAAAAACAATAAAGGAACCTGTTCCAGAATAACTGTTGCCTCGAGAATTGTTTCCGAGCTTCTCTATAACTTCAAATTGCCAATGTTGCCAAACCTTCCTCCAGTAAAATTGCCACTTTCCAGAACACACAATAAACCACAGCCAAGAATTCTGCAACAAGATTCTAAAATAAAACTTAGACAGATCCACAATTTTCTCACATTTTTTCCCACAAAGCCAAATCCTTCCCTTGAAAACAACTTCCTTTCCTTTCCTCAATTTTTTCTTCGAGAATAATATTTTAAAAATTAGATAACCAACTTCTAACTTATAGTTAACACCACAAAACATCTTTTCCCTCAACCACCACAGATATTTTCCAACCATATGCATTTAAAAATTAACAATTTATATATTTCGACAAATTTAAATAATCTTATTTATTTAATTCTCATTAATTAAATAATTAAAATTACTTAATAACATAACTAAATTAAATTAATTAATTTATTTATTCAAAGGTTTTCACATCAATAATACCATAAATTAAATACTTAATCAAACACACATTTTAATCTACAAAATTAAACTTGCACAATAATAAAATACCTAGGACAACAAGGGTAAGGAATACGACCAAGACTCAAATTGATGACACACTGTACTAGGGTAAAGGTATGACCAAGTAGCCCATTACTATCTCCCAATCCTTACTATTGAGTAGTGGACATGCTCAGACCTGTGAAACCAGGTGAAGTCATTGTCCTGTACCTGCAAACCTACAACACAAGCAAGAGTCGTGCATGTATATAGATAGTAATTCATACACTCCGTGAAGAGAGAATCACAGAAATCACAAGGCACTCACAAGCGAGTGATGCAATACCGTTCTCTTCACCAATACAATGTCACATCAACTGATGAGATAAAATATCAATTAAACAATAAATGAGCATACACCAATATTAATTCAAATAACAACTATGTTAATCTGAAAGCATGTTATAAACAAATAATCAGTCACAACATCAATTCATCAAAATATCACCATGTCCAAGTAACATCCAATAGTGTCATAATGTTTATCAAATAGTAACATAAAGTCAAGATAAACAACCTCATAAAGTCTAGTTGAAATCCAAGAAGTTGTCCAAACAAGGCAAACGAAGGGTCATTACAGGCGATGCGTTTGTCTTTGAGATTTTGATATGTTATGAAAAGAAGTCCTTTCATGGGGTGATAAGTTCCACAGGTTCAAGCAAAAAGGATTCTAAGGAAAAATTACCTTTAGACGATAATGGATTAAATCCACTATGGTGTATGGTAAATATTTCATTGCCATGCTGAAACTTCAATCATTTGTGAACAACTGATGGGGCCACTTTCATCGAGCGGAGCTAAGCATGACCCAACCATAGAAAAAATTGATTTGAATGTGGAATGATAGAAAATGTTACCTCCAAAGTTTTGGGTCCTATCTATCATAAAAGTATGATCAATCTGATTGTAGGGAACATAAAACCAGTATGTGTTTTAATCCATGTACAGTTGGCTTATTATAATCATCTTGATAGAGATTATGTAATACTTAAAATATTTCCGCAATCACATTCTTGCCATAGGAAGGATCTATTAATATCCTATTAGTGGGCTTATCATAGATTTTGTCGGCTATGTAAAGAGGACCATCGAGTAGCTTTTTAAGTATATCATAAGAAGAAAAAGTAATATGAAGAGATTTTTTGGTTGGCCCCTTATGAGGGATGACATCTATCATACCCACAAGTTCATCCATAGGATTAACTTGGGTAACATTTGGAGTTATATTAGGTTGTTCATTATTTATATCAATGTTCATCACATGAGTGTTTGAAGGTTCACTAACCTTGACAAATGAAACATTCTGTTTAGGCATAGGGTTGGTAAAAATTTGTAAATTTTGGTTACAGGGTGCAATGGACTTATTTCCTTGATCATTAAAACTCGCAATGGACAAATGAACAAAATCAATAAGGTCTTGAACTAAGTGTTTGAGACACTTACATTGTTCAGTGTCATGCCCATTTTGGCAATGAAAATGACAATAAGCATTAGGTTTAAAGGTGGGTGGTAAATGGTTGGTGGTATCAAGTGGTTTAACAGTAGGCAAAGTGATCATTTGTTGCTGAACCAATTGGTTCATTGTATTATGGAGGGTATCGGGTAAGGGAGTAAATTGTCTCTTCGGGTCCCCATAGGTAAAGGGTGTCGCTACTTTAACAGCTACCACTTGACTTTGAACAGGCTGGGTTGGTTGCGAAGAAGGTGGATTGAACTGTAAAAAGCATCTGTTTGGTTTTCTAAATTTGTGTGTGTTGTTTTGGTTGGTTTGCTCAGACTTCTCAGCTCGATTAGAAGTGGACTTTGAATCATAACTTGAAACTGAGTTGTGATAGTCACAAAAGGTTGTGCATAAATGCATAAATGAAGGAAATTTCATCTCAGTTAACTTATCTTCAAGGTGAGTGTGCAATTTTTTGATAAAAATCTTTTGTAGATGTGGATTAGGAATCTTAACATCAATTTGAGCATACAATGACTAATATCGTGAAATGAAATTAGTTACTTTTTCATCTATATTTTGTTTAAATCACATTAAATCAACCATTGTATTTTTAAGAGTCATATGGACTTGGAAATGACTTATGAAGGCATCCATAAGTTCATTGAATGATCATATTGAATGATTGGGTAAGTTTGAAAACCACTCCAATGCAGGTCCTAGGGAAATTTTTGGCTAAAATCTTATCATCGAGGAAAAAGTCACTACACAAGGCTGTATAAGCATTCACATGATTAGTAGGGTCTCCTTTTCCTCTGTATTTCTCAAACCTAGGCATCTCAATTCCTTGTGGCATCTGTGTGCATAAGATCTCTAAGGATAATGGACTACTACGAACATGATATGTGGGTGGAGCATCTTGACTTTGGCTAATGGTGGATATTTGTTGTTGCATGGATGCAATGCTGTTAAAGAGTTGTGTAATGATGGGATTGGTGTAAGTGGTACATGAGGTGGAAGGGAAAATGGTGATGGAGTGTATGTAATGTTAGGGGAAGTGAAAGGGACACTAAGAGGGGTGAAGGTGGAAGAAGGAATATGCAATGCCACAAAAGAACTAGAAGTGATAGTTGGAATAGCAAAAGAAGGAGTCACATGACTAACATGTTGCATAGTTGTTGTAACTTGAGGAGTGGTATAAGTTGGTATGGATGCTATGGTTGGAGGAGGATTGTGAGGTCCTCCTTGGCTTACAACAATGTTGGCTGACTGGGAAGTAGAAGGAACATGTTTGTTGTATATCTCAGCTATTCTTTTCATAACTTGTATTCAATAAAATGATGAAGGTTTTCTATTGCAGGTATGAAAATGGTGGAAATGTTTTCAAGGGATAAATCTTGTTGTAAATGTGCAAAATCCTCATGAATACTAATGACTTTTTCTTGTGGAATGGAATTATTTTGTGTCAAAATTCATTGGATGGAAAGGTGAAGGAATAATAGTGGTAGTATACATGCCTAATGCACCATTGTCCATACTAGGAGTAGGAGCTCTTGAGATCCCAAGGTCCACAATGAAAGTGCTATCATGGGAAGCCATGAGTCTAGAACTTCGTCTCACTAAAGTATTATCAATGGGGCACCAAACACTCATACAAGTACCAAAAAAGATGGGGTCAATGCAAATGCAATGTAATCTAGGAGTGAAAAATAAAAATAATAGGAATTATACAAACTGAAATAGAGAAATAAAAATAGAGAAAAGAAATGCAGTAAATGCCCAAAAAAATGCCTAAAACTGCAGTATAAACTGTGTAAGTGGACTGGTTCGCCCAAGGTGGCGAATTAGTCCAGCTATGATAATTTTTTTGTGTTTTTCAAAAAATTAAAAGTGATTTTAATGCTTTTCAGATACAAACTAAGGATGCAAATGGATAATTTTAGTTATTGAATAATATGATATGCAAAAAAAGAAGTCTAAATGAGTCTTTCACTAATGCAATTTTAAGAAACCCTAGGATGCGAAAACAAAAAAAAACCTAATTGAATGTTGATGCAAATGAATTCCAGGATGCAAGATGCAATTGAAATCAGAAAGATAAAGTGCTCAATATGCAGCTTCACCAAAATGAATAATAGATTTTTGGAAATGAGGTTTATAGGCTACTCTTACGATCTTAAGATGTTTCACCTAAAAGAAGAGAGATAAACCTCACTCAAAATCAAAGTGGTTCATTCGATCTAATGTATGTATGATGTAGTTATGTCTAAATGAGATGATTTAAATGCAACTAAGTAATGTAATTGATTGATTATGAATACAAAACCTAAGATATATGTGATGTTTGAAAACACAATGTGATATGCAAGCGTGAACTAAAAGATGAACAAATGCAAAACATAAATGAAGAAGGCTGAATCAGAGTGCGCATGGGCAATGAATGATGAATCTGAAGTGTCCTGAATTATGGCAGAAATTAGTGAAAATCACTAGTGGGCCTCATTCGTCACTAATGGCGAATCGGTCCTACTTCTGACAAAAACTTTTGTAAACTAGTTTCTAAGTGTCAGGATCCAGAATTTGACAAAATATAGTTTTCCAGCCTTAAGGTGGACTCATTCACCATTGATGGTGAATCAGTCCTCTCCCAAAATTCTGTGAAATCAGGGACCAATTATGTAGCACCAGATCTGAGCTTGTCTTCTTGTCGAGTTGATAGAGTCAAATTTGTAGAAAACAAACTATAGATTGTCTCGAAGCTTGAAATAGGTTTGATTTGACTTGAAACACTTTGTTGACTTCTTGTCCACTTTTCAACAACTAATTTCTTGACAAATCTGCATACACAAGTCTACATTGAACACACATGCAAAAGGGGAAAAATTGTTAAGGGTTAGGTTATAGGGATTTTCCTTGGTCAAATCCCACTTTGGTAATCAAACCCTTAATGAAGAAATGAAATGAAATGAACAAGGAAAGATGAATAAACAACATGAAAATTTCCTAAACCCACCACAACCTTGTTGAAAAAAATTGAAGTTACGTCAATGGCTACTCCAAGATACTTGATTGATGCTTGATTGAATGATGCAAAGTGCTCAAATGCTAAATGAATGCTTAGTGGATAAGGAGATTGCTTGAATGAATTAGGAGATATAAAATGAGGAGAAAAACACTTATTTATACACACTTGTGCCTTAGTAACCCAATGATACCTCATCAAAGGTTGACATAAGTTAATTTTGAATAAAAACCCAAATGAAAAATTGGAATATTTTGAATTTTGAGCCAAGAGGGACTCATTTGCCACCCATGGTGAATGGGTCCCACCTTGGACTTGAAAGTGGGTTTCAGGAATTATCTTGCATTTAATGTTGTTTTTCGGGTTGACATTCAAATCACACTTAATTAAGCCTTATGAGAGCATAAAGGGGTCAAATAAAGCATAAGAAATGTGTAAATAGTGAAAATAAGCCTAGAAAAGTGTGAAATCTTGTTACAAGACTTTACAACACTTCAAAATAGGACTTGATAAGTGGTGAAAAGTTGATTTTTAGGTGAATTGTAATGAATAAAGTCTAGAAAAGTGTAGAAATGTTTTACAACACCTTCACAAGAAACCATAATTTGAATTTTAAGGACTCAATGTGAATGTATAAGCCACATTGCAACATTAAATCAAATCAAAATGGACCAAGCATCATGAGAGAAAGGCCTAAAAGACCATGATAATTTCTAAGAGTCATTTTTCTATGGTACGCCTTTCATGAACATATAAGAGAAAGCTTGGGATGTGGACAACATGCCCTAAGTTGGCTCACATGTGACATAGAGACCTTTTTTATGACGTAGCTTCTAGAAAACATGTGACTTGGAATAGGGATTTCCTAGTTAGCTCTCATATATTCTTCTAATTTAAAGCAATTGCTCACAGTAATGGTGTTCGCAACTGCTTTAAAGTGGCCCGAGCATACACTGACACTCGTATTTCATTGTGTGATTTCCTTCTTGTGATGCATCCTTTTCTTGGTGGAGTCATTGGGCTTGATTCCCTCCAAGAGTGTGATACTTATTTGACACATCCTCTCTTGGAAACATTAGGTACAATGTTCCCTAAGATGAGACCTTGCATGAACTAAGCAAAATCCATTTGAAAATTCCTTGCACTATCTTGCATTTACAATGTCTATGAGTGTCAAGCATACAAAGTTTTTCTTATCTCATAGAGCTCGAAGATCATTTTTGCGGCACCTTATTAAAGTTATTAGGAGGTATAACTTTGGTATGGTTGAGAGGGAATCCAATTCTGAGGAATGAATTTTCCCCATAGCCACCACCTTGTGTGTGAGCACATATCGACTGTATGTGTCTCATCTTTTAGGACTTCTCACCTGGTGGATAACCAAGAGTTCCATCGCCTCAGAGTGAGTATGAATTTTTGGACAAAAAACCTAGATCTAATCCACAATGTGTTGGAAAAATGGTCAAATATTGATCAACCTTTTTATTTTCTCTTTTCTCTTCCTTCTAGATATTGCCATTGTATGATCATGTATCTTGTCTTGCTACAAATCATTCACCTTGTGCATGTCCTTTCATGCTTATGTTGGTATGACTTAGGATCTTGGATCCTGGGAGCTTGACCACTGCCTTGATCTTTTTCATCTTTTGTCACCCAGATTGGTACAATCGGACCTCTCGTGTATGTCTACTTTAGTGTGAGTTTGAAGCAAGTTTATCCTCTCGCTAAAGTGGGGACTTAATGTGTCTCCAAAAAGTGTATACCTTGCTTGATATGCAAATAATTGATGATAAATTAAGCTTAATGAGGCCTTGATTTAGTGTTGTGTGGTGTTTTACACATCCACATTAGGTCTTGGACACTTGCAAATTGAATAAAATGCATTTAATGATGTCTTGTAAAGGTTTTGTAAAGTGTTGTTAAAGACCTTCACACTTCTCTAGACTGAATGGACCTATTTTTCCCTTAATTCAATATTATGAAATGTATTTAATTGCATTATCACATCAATCTAGAAGGCTTTTAAATTAAACATAATTCCAATCTAGTGTTGTAATGTGTTTTACACATTCACATTAGATGTTATGCCTCTCTAGGCTATGTGGACCCTAATTTAATGGTGTAAAGTGTATTTAATCACACTTTCACATTGAATTTTGTGTCCCAAGCCCTAATTGATTTTTACATCATCATTAATAGGCCCATATGGCCCCATATTATGCATCCTAAGGCTTAATTTGATCAAAGGCCTAACTAGAACAACCTAGGAGCTTGATTTCTTCACTCCCTGATAATCTAGCTAGAAAAATAACCTCTATGGGACCAAGTTGTCCATCTAGATGAATTAGACTCATCCAGGTGGGACTAAGTCGCCCAGCCTAGCGACTTAGTCCCATTTGGGCTATTTTTGAGGTTCAGGTGGGAGAAAATGGAATATAAGTTTATTTTTCCTTCATGTCGGCCTTGGGGATCAAATTAATAAGAAAATTAGGTAAATTTCCTATAAAAGAAAGCCTCTAAACCCCAATTCATAACTCATTCATCCAATTTATCATTTATCTTCCACCTCAAGTCAAGAAAGCTAGGATTTTTACATTCTAAGTCATCAAGATAGCTTTCAAGGACATTCAAGGGCAGATTCTTCACCTATTTCTGCAAAAAATCAACACCTATCATCATGGCAAGGTACTAATTCCATTATTTCATGCTTCATTACATTATTTCTTCATTTTGGTTTAATTACCTAAAAAGGGATTTGACTAAGGCAAACCCCTATGCTGTAACATCCAACATTTCTTTCTCTTTCATTGTTTGTTCATAGATTTAGGTACTTTGAAGGTTTGAAGATCATTTAAGAATAGTTTGCAAAGTTTTTCAATACCTCTCCTTGCTTGCAAAGCTAAATTATCCACTAAAAGTCACTTTTAGGCCCGAAAATTAAAGTTTTAGAACTAGATACTAGTCAGGAACCGAAGTGCAGACCGAGGGCTTCCGTTTCCACTTTTGAATTTTTAAAAATTCAAAAGTGGACTAAGTCACAAATAGTGGTGACTTAGTCCTAGACTAAACCTATTTTTCAGAGGTTTCTGTAGATTTGAATACCCATTTGGCCGAAACAGGCTCTAAAGTAGTTTTCCAAATCTAGGATAAAGTCACCCATATTGGAACAAGTGTCCCAGTTGGCTTGTGCGCTAGGTTTTTTAGGATTCCAAATCTACATTCCATCCTTTTTAAGCCTCCAGGTGCACACCTTCAGTTTCATCAATTTCTATTACAATTTATCTTCATTTCTAGGTGTTTTTCCATACATCACTATGTTTTCAAACAACTTACATTTCTTTGGTATTACATTAATAATCACCTTTCTTTTTCATTTTATTGTATTTAGGCATATTGCATCCATCCTTGCATCGATTTTGAGTGTATACATTATGCATTTTGGATCCATTGCTCTCCTTTTAGGTGAAAAACCCTAGAAGAGTTAGAGAAACCTTGGATACCAAAATCGGTGTCCACACTTAGTAACAGAAAATTACCCACTCTTCATGAAAAGATTCACTCCATTTTACCCTACAACTGAAAATGTTCTTGTTTCACCCATGAATGCTTTACTTTGCTTTTTTTTTTCCCACACTTACCACTGCATTTTACATTTGATTTTCTAGCAAAGAATGTTAAAATATTCATTTGGAATTTTCACTTTCAATTTCTCCATAGCCAAATTCCTTTTATTTTTAATAGTGGAGGCTTTAATTACCTACCAAGTTGCATAAAACATTATTTCTCGGGTACTTTTTATCTCCATATTTTACATTTAAAGTTTCTTCCTTTTTAAATGTGAAAGGTTTTAATTCTTTTTCATCAGGAAATATAAAACCTTTTACATTTTGTATTTAAATGTTCTACACGATCCCACGTGGAGCCTCCCTACTCCCCACAAAATATAGCTTCATGTATGTGGGTCAACCACGAGCTAGCGGGGGATGGTTTAGATTTGTGCACATCACCTCCATCTTGACCGTTGTTCAAGCTCTGTCGGTTCTTCATATTTTGTAGCTCTTCATGAACCCTAGCGACATCAAACAAAGATTTACAATAATCAATATACAACTCCACCTACTTCTCATTGAAACCTTGTGTATAAAGACTTTCCTAGCTGGGAATCAGCTAAACACATGAAATGCATCCATTAACTCTTGACCCAGCTCACCATTGTTCCTGACATTCTACACCCAACTTCCCCACCATCCTATGTTGACATCAGTACCAGCTCCCACAGGCTGGTAGGGAAAACCTACCTATAATGTGTTCGAGTTGAACATAAACTGTAGGTTGGCAATGTTAAATAGAATCTTATCAAGCAATTTGATATATGCCATTATGCAACTTGCTATTAGTAACAACACAAACAAAACCACAACCCCTATAGTTTCTAGTAGATCAAAAGAGGAAATAGTGAAACCCTTTTCTGCTTCAAATCAACAAATCAAAAGAGTTACCCCTAACCATTCCACCATTTCTTTGAATGTTTCATCATGAAGAATGGTTAAGGAAAAGGATTTAGAAGACCCCTTTAGACTTTCTTTGTCTCTCCCATCATAAAGAGCTTGTTAAGTTCCCTGTCGGTGGAATTCAATTATAGATTACAATTGACCTCCTAAAAGATTGAATATTCCAGGTTACTTGTAAATAAAATAGAATAAAACTAGAATCTTTCTTCCCTTTGAAATGAGTGAAGTAACCCGCTCAATTTTTGTTGACCTGGACTTTACTCCATTTGTATTATAAAATTTACAATCTTCCATTATTTGTAAGCCAAATGTTGGTATATCAAGCATTAAAAAAGGATGTTTCTTGCATTGGTCTTCTTGAATCCGTGTAAAAATTTCCTTTGTAATTTGAAATCGACCACTTTCATGGCGAGCACAAATGACTACCCCTGTGTAGCAATCTCTTTTCCTTAACTTTTTTACCTTTTACAATATAGCTCTCGAGCTTTCCCAAGCTGTGTTGTTGCGCTCATAGCATTAACACTATCTTGTCTCTGCTCCAAAACATTATAATATGGTTTTTGAGCCTTCCTTTTGATGTGTCACCTCATTCTTTGGATTCCTCCTCTTAGTGCAAAGCTGCAAGCTTAATTCCAACTTCCAAGTGAAATGTCAACATAATAATTATTCGCATTTGATTCACATTGTGTAGCTTTTAATTATTTCTTTCATTCTGAGCCACTCATTTTTTTTCTTTTCCATGATACCTCATCATTGCAAAATACCTGATATATGCAATCCCAATGTAATTTCAATCTCTAAACTTTTATTGAGCCTCTTATCTTGACTGCTATAGGACTGTGTATCTTTTGAGAAAAATTGAACCCTTGGCTCCACTTTCAAATCACATAGTCCATCTTTCATAATTCCCTACAAACATTGATCCTTGATGCTTTACTCAATCCATAATTACCACTTAATCTTGAACAAAATCAATTGTGAAACCTTGATGGAGTGGACTGAGTCGCAATGATAGACAAATTCTTTTCTTCTTCTTTTCAGGTGCACTCTCCTTTACATGTTTCCAGTTTGCAAACAAAATAGGGAATAAGTTGCCCCACCAAGAGAAAGGTATTCTAAAACCAATCTATCAAATTCATTTTTAGATTCCTTTTCATGCAAGGATTTCTTCCCTTACAACATCTTGGTGGTTGTTTTCTATGGACTATTAGATACTCTAGACTTCCTATAAAACCTTTTGATTTCTCCATAACCCATACTACCTAGATGATTGTACTGTTACAACAGTAGGAAGCTAACACAACCCTTCTTCATATAGGAATTAAATGATCAAGTGTTGAAAACACTATTAGCAGGAAGGCTCTCTTAATCCTTGACTTAACACTCTGTTCTCCCTTGATTACCACTAGAAATATGCTTGAATGCAATTTTGGAGTGATAATTCTTGAAGAGCTTTCAATATTCTTTTCCCTGGTGCTAGAATTGTACTTGAATTCTAACCTATGTTTTATCCAAAAGAGGGCCTATAATTCTTGCCAATTCTTTAACACTCCACCCAAACCATCTATTTTGTTATTTGTTGAAATTCTATGTGCATATATAGGTATAACAAAAGCCTATGAGGGTGCAATTTTCCACATTCCATAGTCATATTCCGCAACATCCAACAATTTCCATCTAGATAAATTAAGCATCTATAACACCTACTGTTGGAAATAGGTTGCCATTAAATTGCAAATCCTAAACATTAATTATTTCATGTATCTCCTTGATTCTTGGAATGTGTTCAACAACACTAAGATTATTGTGAGATTAATATTTGATGAAATAATCATGATTATTGACATTTGTAATTAATTCTAAATGTAAGAAGCATGTGAGGGCGTCCATATTGAGTTCCTAAATAATAGGGACACATGGGACACTCACATGGTAAGGTGAAACTCACCTTGTGTTCAGTTAACTATACTGAGTAACAGTTAACACTTTGAATGCATGTAAAGGTCCTAGGAGTTAGGATTTGATGTTTGCATGCTTGAAGTTTAGTTAAGTTTAGTTAAGTTTAGTTCAGATTAGTTTAGTTGGTTATTTTAGTTCAATTAGATTAGTTTAGTTTAGTTGTTCGATTCTTTTTTCAGTTTGGTTCTTTTCAGTTATCTTCAGTTGCATGCAAGTGCATGTTGCATGCATGTTAGTTATTTTGAGTTGCATGTAGTTAGCTTCAGTTAACTTGTAATGCATGGATAAATAACATTGAGTTGTATGACAGATAACAGGGACTACCTCCAGTTAACAAGGGATGACCATTCTTTGGGAATGGTGTTGAGTAAATGTTTCAGTTAACAATAAAGCACTTGAAGCCAACTTGGGCGCCCAAGATGCTTTATTGGAATTAACTCCAATGCATGATAAGATATTTTTGAAGGCTCAGTTAAGTATCTTTAATTGTGGGCACCATCTTTGAGGAATAGCTTTGGAATTATCACCGAAGTGAAGGAGAAGTTGTAGCTTCAGTTTGGGACACTCAAATGCATGATGCACATGTTTTAAGCTTTAGTCTTCACTGAAGAACTCTACTTGAAGGAATATGGCATACCTTTTCAAGGGCTTGAGCTTATGCATTGTAATTATCACCATTTGATTATTACAAGGTTGCATATTGTCTCTATATCTCATTCAAGTTGAATAGAGTTTTATATTTTTATTGCAGGTGTGAAGAAGATTGGTAAAGACAGAAGAAGCATTCTCAAGCAAGAATTGGAGCTATTGTAATTCAGAGTTTGAATAATAGAATAATTCTTGGTGGAGTTTTTTCCTGAAAGGGTTTCTCCATGGTATATCTTGTGTGATCCTTCTATTATCCTATCTAGTTCTTCTAAATAATTCTCTCTACATTCTACAACAGTAAAATGGATTAATCAAGATAATCATCCACAAAGAATTTATGTAACAAAGAAAAGACTTACTTAGAACAGCAATTTTGAAGTTTTACAGAGTATTAAGCTAAGAAAACACCTCATTTTTCAACACCTACTACCATGAAAAATGGTGAAAAATTCAAAGCAAAATCCATCATTCTCATTGAGCCAGAGATTTACTTTGATGCAATGAATGAGTTGTAGCTTAGCATTGGGATTAGATATGGAGCCCCTCCTATTTTGGTGCATGAATTTTAGAGCCTTAATGTCCTTCCAATAACTATCTCCATCTTGCTTGCTGCCCCTGACTATTATAAGCCCTCCATTTATGCTTTGTTCTTATGTTTCCCTTTTTTGTCACTTCAAACTTTCATTTCTACTTGATGGCATGATTGTCATATATGTATACATAAGATTTCCATGTGACTACCCTATTACCTTCTAAAGGGTTGCCTTGTTGAGCCTGAACCATGCTCACCTTTTAAACTCTATTATTGAATTAAAATATGGACCTTACTTTTCATTCAAACCCTTGAAGGAAATTATGATTGTGCACTCCTCCATATGCTGCCCTATTCAAAGCAATTTACTTGAAGTGACTGCAACATTGCATGTTTGTGATTTTTCAATTCAAGGAATATTTTATTAATGTACATAATTTTATCATATAAATGATCTAGATTAGATTTAAATCCTTGCTTATAAGATTTTTTCCATAGTGTGCACATAAGGAGCCACTAAAAATGCACCAGTTTGTGAAGACATCAAGATATGTTTTGTGCTTTCTTGACCTTTGAAAACTTATGTAAAAGTTATTACCCATTGTTTAACTTACTAAATTCCCTGTCACTGATCCTTACACTAGGATTTATCTTTACAAACATTGAAGTACTGACCATGGTTGCACTTGATGAGGTACTTCTAAAACTTCTATTAGAGATTCCTTTATCCATGCATAGTTCTTAGGCTCCCAATTGTTGTTCATTCAAACTGTAATTTCCACTTGCCAATAGGGGTCCTTATTAACTGATTGCAAGAGAATGCAACAACTATCATTTTCAAATTTTGAGAGTCCCATCAAGGATGATAAACATGATACCACTTTTTTATTATACCTGAAGCGTGACATGGATTCCTTCTTCTCTCACTAGTGATAAAATAGTGCTCTCCTCTTAGGCTAATAACATGGATTCCTTCTCTCATTATCATATCATTTTATGGATGAATTGGCCCATGATCCCCTTATTCCTTTATTATACAACATTATGGGTCCTTATATTCCACAATAAGATTGACACTACTACTAGCATCTCTTTGGATCACAAGCTCACTATAAATTAATTAGGTTCAGTCATTTAGCACATGGCTTCCAACAAGATCCTAGGTATTAATGGTCTCATAATATAAAATTTTCAAGCTTTGTAACCCTACATTTGTAGAGGTTTCTACTTTTTCTATCAAAAATCCTTAGGGCACACCCTTTCGGCCTTGAGATGAATCAATACTCAAGATCAAATTTATTCCAAAAGGTCTAAACCACTAATCTTTTAATGGGTGGCATCCCATTACCATCCTTAGCACTTTTACAAGAACATTACAAAGGCTCTTCTATGCAAATCAAGCCCATTACTCAAGAAACTATACACCTTGAACAAATTAGCTTTCTTGGTAGGTATTTCATTATTGACAAACCATTGTTAGCTTAAGAGTCTATCAAATTGGCCAGTTGGATTTTAATAAGACTTATGATCATATCTACTAGTCTTTTCCTAAATGAAAACTCCCTTTTGCTAATATGAATGTCAAATTAGTGGTGAACTTTCCCCCTCATTCATTTTAGAGAATTCCATTTTCCAAAACTATTTGCTTGCTCCCTATTCAATTACTTGGTAAGACAAGTTGCTCCTTATTGAAAGGAAGCTAGGTACATGGAAAAGCTCCCAACTCTAATCTATTAGAGGAGAGAATATACAATTTTATTATAGTTTCAAACCCTTAAACAATTACAATAAAGAATAAGCACATTACAGGTAAAGTTAAACAACATCAAAGATAAAATAAAAACGCAACACCAAATATACGTGGGGAAAACCCTTTTGGGAAAAAAACCCCACACTCAGAAAGCCTGAATAATGTATTATCTATAAAATACTGTTACAATACACTTGCAATGCAAGATTCTATATGATTTTATCTATGTTACAATTTTGGAGTAAATCTGGTAGCGTAATGGTATCTTAACACAACTTCATACAATTGCAAAATACACAAGTGATCAATATATAATAGTTTACAATACATAAATTAAACATTTCTAAAAAATGCCAAAGGCTGAAGATGCAACATGGAAAGCACCAAAAACATTGTAGATGCACAATGGTAAGTTTCTAATTGTCACCACATGCCAATCTGCAAAATTTGCACTTGCCAAAATAACTACTCTTCAAAAAATCACATTCCATGTAAACTGAACACGGAAATAGAAAAATATTTTATGCACAATTCCACCTGTAAGAAAAAATCAACTTTCTAACTTGACTCCTCATCTGAATAGAAACTACAAGTTGTAACTCACAAAGACAATGTGAGAAAATCAACAACATTTAATATTTAGAGAAATAAAATCTATGGAAAAATCAAAGGTTGAAACACCTTCCTTTCCCTAACATTCTCCCACTTGTCGAACACCTTTGAAGAGTCAATGAAAGTAGTAGGATTTAATTGCTAGAGGTTGTGAGGCCCATAGAATCTGAACACTATCTAAACTTCTATGTGCTCTCCAGCTTTGTCAGTGCATTTGCAACATTCATCAGGGTGTCAACCTTCTCCAACTTTACCTTTCCATCTTCCACCATATCGAATGAAAAAAATGAAATTGAACATCAATGTGTTTTGTTCTGGCATGGAATGTAGGATTCCTTTCCAAGAAAATAGTATTCTAACTATCACAATAGATAGTAATCTACCCTGCATCAAAACCAATATCAGAACAAAACGCTTAATCCAAATGGCTTCCTTGCAAGCATGAGTAGCTGCCATGTACTCTGCTTCTATAGTGGAAAAAGTGACTACAACTTGTTGATTACTCATCCAATTGATAGCACCACCATACATCATGAACACATATCCACTAGTGGATCTTCTGCTATCAATAACACCCACCCAATCTGAATCCACATATCCACGAATACTCATTGAGTGTTGAGGTCCTATAGGATAACCATGAAAACATAAGGAATACTTGAAAGTACCCTTCAAGTATCTGAACACTCTCTTCACTGCATCCCAATGCACCTAGCTAGGATTAGCCATAAACTAACAAAGGACTCCCACTGTTTGGGAAATTTTTGGCCTTGTATCTAGATCATAGAATACATAAGACTACCAACAACACTCACATATGGTACTCTAGTCATGTCCTCCATCTCAGTAGGATATTTTGGACAATCCTCCATAGAAAGCTTCATCCCCTGCATTATAGGAACAACTAACTATCTACAAGTTTTCATGTTGAACCTCTCCAACACTGTATTCACATACTTGCTCTGTCTTATCCAAATATTTATGTTAGCTCTATCTCTTTTGATCTCCATCCCTAGAATATACCTTACTGCACCTATCTAATCCTTCATCTCAAACTATGCTGACAACTAAGACTTCAAATCTGAAATCAAACTTTTACCATTCCCCAAAAAACATATCATCTACATACAATGCAATTATAAGAATATGACCATTATTAGATTTGTAATGCACATAATGGTCAGATTTAGATCTCATAAATCCCAATGACAACACATAAGTATCAAAATTTTGGTACCACATTCTAGGGGATTGCTTAAGACCATCTAAAGAATTTTTCAACTTGCAAACTAGATTTTCTTTACCTTTAACCATGAAATGTTATGGTTGTGTCATATAAATATCTTCCTTCAAGTCACCATGAAGGAATGTTGTCTTCACATCCATCTGTTCCACTTCTAGATCATATGTTGCTGCAAGTGACAACAGGAACCAGGTAGATGTCAGTTTCACAATAGGAGAGAAAATCTCACCATATTTCATTCCCTCCACTTGAGAATACCCTTTCGTGAACTACCATTCCTTATACTTCTCAACATTACCATCTGGACCATATTTTCTCTTGAACGCCTATTTACATCCAATGGGCTTCCGTCCTTCAAGCAAAGGTACCAAATCCCATGTTTCATTTTTCTTCAATGAAGCCATTTCTTCATCCATGGCTTTCATCCAAGAATCTGCATCAGTCATACCCATAGCCTCTCTAACAATCCTAGGCTCATCAATGTTAGCAATCAAATAAAAAATAGAAGTGGAATCCAATAATGAATAACTAAACCTTTTAGGTGAATATCCAAACCTATCAGGTTGTCGCCTATCTCTCATAGACCTCCTTAATTGTTGAGGTTGAGGTTTTTCTTCTTCTTCAGAACTTTCAAAGTTTCTTAAGATCTCCTCATCATCAGGTCCATTCTAGGCTTCAGGTTCAACTTTCTTAGAGTTTAGAGGAAGTTGAACCACATTGTATTTCCTTTGTTCTTCTATAGGCTGCAAAATAGTGGAAGAAGGTTTCATCTCTCTAAAGATAACACTTCAATTGTAGAGAGCCTTGTTGGCCACTGGATCCCAAAGCGTGTACCCTTTTAGACCAATACCATATCCGATGAAGATACACTTGAGAGCCTTGTTTTCCAACTTTGACCTTTTCTCCATTGGCACATGAGCATATGCCTCACAACCAAACACACGAAGATGTCTCAATGAGGGCTTCTTTCCTGAACACACCTCCATAGGTGTGCTATCAACAAGAGTTGATGAAGGAGATCCGTTTACTAGATAGCATGTAGTGGTAAGAGCTTCAACCCAAAACTTTTGTTCAAGGCTAGTTTCACTTAGCATACTCCTAACCCTCTCCATCAATGTCATGTTCATCCTCTCCACAACTCTATTCTGCTGATGGGTATATGGAGTTGTCTTATGCCTTTCAAATCCATGTTCTTTACATATCTTATCAAATTTTGTAGAACAAAACTCACCACCATTGTCAGTCCTCAAACACTTTATCTTTCTACTAGTCAAATTTTCTACCAAGGCCTTAAACTCCTTAAACCGACTGAAGACTTCAAATTTACTTCTAAGAAAATAAATAAATATCCTTCTACTATAATCATTTATGAAAGAAACAAAATATACAAGTTTTGATAATGAAGGAACATTTACAAGACCAAAAACATTAGAATGCACATAGTCCAAAACCCTAGAAGATTTGTGAGAACTGTGATAAAATTGAACATGGTTTTTCTTTCCATAAATACAATGTTCACAAAAATCAAACTCAAGATTACAATCATCAAGCCCCTCAACAAGGCATTTATATTTTAGGGTTTTTAAACCCTTTTCACTAATGTGACTAAGTCTTTGGTGCCAAATCATTGTCTTCTTAGTAGGTAACTTCATCTCCAAAGCATGAGCATCCCTGCATACCCAAAAATCATGACTATCTAAAGTAGATGCAACTTTCTTCTTTGTTGCTAGTTCCAATGGTGAGGATAGTGATTCAAAAGTTCTATTATTTTCCACATAAGAACTATTGCATTGAACTATGCATGCATCTAGTTAAAACAAAGTGCCTATCTGAACACCCATAGCAAGTACCATAACTCATTTTGTCATCTTCCATCCTCCATTCAAGAAAACAACTTGCACACCCACATCATTCAACTTACTTACAGAAAGAAGGTTTCATGCCAAACCAGGGATATGTAAGACACCATTGATCCCCTTCATTCTACCATATGGGAATCTTATCTTACTCTTCCATGACCAACAATATTTAGGTGAGAGACATCACCCAGGTACACCTTCTCACCATCATAACTTTCATACTTAGAAAGCCAATCTCGATGTGAATTCATGTGAAAGGAAACACTAGAGTCTATCAGCCACACATCTTGTGATGCATGTGTTCCCAAGGCAGCGACAAAAGCATTTGCATCATCTTGAGAGGTTTTATCATATTCAGAATCAGAGAATGACTTCTTTTTCTTCTTTTTTTGCTCCTTATAATCTTTGTAACAATGACCAGGTTTGCCGCAATTCCAACATTTCACCTTGGTCTTACTAGGAGACTTAGATCTCCCATGGGATTTGGATTCTTACTTTTCTTGCTTCATGTTTGTCTTTTTTCCTTTTTCTTTCGTTCTTCCTCAAACTGCCAGAGCCTCCTTAGCTGTTTTAGAATATTTTCTTCTCATCTCTTCATATAGCAATGACACAACCACTTCATTCATCTTAAAGGTGGTAGTGGTACTTCCAATGGCCATGACAAGGTAGTCCCAAGAATCTAGTAGTGAGCACAACAAAGTCATGCAATGGTTCTCCTCCTCCATTTTGACACCAACAAAGTTCAATTGGGCAACAAGCATGTTGAATGCATTCAGGTGATCTATGACAGATCCTCCTTCCTCCATCTATAGAGAATACATCTTCTTTTGCAGGAACAACTTATTTACCAGGGATTAGCTTGATAAATCTAAGTAAGTTTCTTCCAAAGAAGTGCAATAGTCTTCTCTTCTTGAACGTTTAGGAGTTTTGAATCAGCTAAATAGAGTCTTATCAGACCCTTGGCCTTCTGATCCATCAAATTTCAATCTTCTTATTGCATGCCCGTTGGCATAGTTTTAGAAACAATAGTCCAGAAATTGTGTTCTACAAGCATGTCTTCCATGTTGAGCTTCCACAGCTCAAAGTTTCCTCTGTTAAACTTCCCTATCTCAATTCTACTAGATATGCTTGCCATCTCCTTCCTGCAATAGGATCAACACAAAAAATTTGCAACATGCTTCCACTCAAATAAGATCAATACAAAAAACCCTTTAACCCACAATAGGAAACATAGGTGATCATGCCCTGATACCAACTAAAGGGAAGCCAGGTATGCGGAAAAGCTTCCAACACTAATCTATTAGAGGAAAAAATGTGCAAATTTTTCACAGTTTCAAACCCTTAAATAATTACAATAAAGAAGATGGACATTACAAGAAAGTTAAACAACATCAAAGATATAATAAAAACACATAACACCAAATATACGTGGAGAAAACCCTTTCGGGAAAAAAAACTCCACACTCCAAGAGCCTAAACAATGTATTATCTATAAACAAGGGTTACAATACACTTGTAGTGCAAGCTTCTATAAGAGTTTATCTATGTTACAATTTTAGAATAAATCCGACAACATAATGGTATCTCAACACAACTTCATACAACTCCAAAATACACAAGTGCTCAATGTATAAGAGTTAACAATGCATAAAATAAACATTTCTAAAACAACTGTCAAAGGTTGAAGATGCAACATGGAAAGCACCAAAAACACTACAAACTATAAAAGTAAGTTTCTAATTGTCACCACATACGAATCTACAAAATCTGCACTTGCCAAAATAACTCCTCTTAGAAAACTCATATTCCATATAAACTCAACACAAAAATAGAAAATTCTTTTATGTACAACTCCACCTGTAAAAAAAAATCAACTTTCTAACTTGACTCCTCATCCAAATAGCAACTGCAAGTTGTAACTCAAAAAGACAAAGTGAGAAAATCAACAACATTTAATAATTAGAAAAATCAAATCTATGAAAAAATCAAAAGTTGATATTCCATTCTTCAAGTCAAAAGCCTTTGCTCCCCGCATAGCCTAACAATTTGTTCTCTCGAATTAAATTTAAAAGATCAGTCCGTCCACCATGGGCTTAGTTTTGCGTCCGCTCGATTTTGTGAAATAGGCTTGAGTTCAACTTGATGATCGCCTTCCTGCTCTCCTTCATTAGTAAGTTGTCGATTCCCATTTATTGTACGGCTTTGGTCCTCTTAAACTGCCACACAATCTCAATCCATGGCTTGGCAGCTTTTGTACTTCAAATTACTGATTGACTATTGCCTTCGCTTTCTCCCCAGTGGCCCAAACCACTGCACTTTTTGCAAGAAGCGGACTCATATGCCATTAGTGGCATATGAGGCCCAAAGAGAACTCATATGCCACTAGTGGCCCAAAGTGGACTCATATGCCATTAGTGGCATACGAGGCCCACTATACATATTTCTTAGAGATTTCTAAATATTCAAATAGCCATTTGGCTAAAACAGGCTCTAGTGCAATTTTCTAGAATCTTCCCAAAATAGGACTAAGTCACCCAGCTTGGTGTATGAGTCCCAATGGGCTTCAATAGTGAATTTTTGTTGGATTCCAAAGCTCCTCTCCAACACTTTCCAGTTCTAGGTGCACCTCTTTAGTCTCATTATTTTTTTCCACAGTTTGTTTGCATATTTAGGTCATTTTGCATATCACAATGTATTTTCAAATATTTTGCATTTTCTTAGTTTTGCATCAATAGTTTATCTTCTTTATCAATTTCTAGACTTAATAATAATATCCTTTGATAGATTTCAGTCACTATTGCATTTGAATCTCACAAAATTATTCTTGAGTGTAAACTTTGTGAAATCGGATTCCTCTTCCTTCATTCCCCTTTTAGGTGTGGATCAAGGAAGTTGTGCACTCCATTTCCATAGTCCACACCAATCTCAATGTGAATTCATGTGAAAAGAAGCACTAGATTCTATCAACCACACATCTTGTGATGCATGTGTTGCCAAGACAACGAAAAAAGAATCTACATCATCTTGAGAGGATATATTAGATTCAAAATCAAAGAATGGATTCTTTTTTTCCTCCTTACAATCTTTGTGGAAATGACCAAGTTTCCTACGATTCCAACATTTCACCTTGGTCTTACCAAGAGACTTAGATCTCCCATGGGATTTGGATTCTTACTTTTCTTGCTTTGTGTTCCTCTCTTTTTCTTTTCCTTTCTTTCTTCCTCGAACCACCAAAGCCTCCTTAGTTGTTTTAAAAGATTTTCTCTGCATCTCTTCAAATAGCAATGACACAACCACTTCATCCATCTTAAAGATGGTAGTGGTACTTCCAATGGCCATGACAATGGATATTTTCTTCGCATCTCTTCAAATAGAAATGATGCAACCACTTCATCCATCTTAAAGGTGGTAGTGGTACTTCCAATGGCCATTACAAGGTGGTCCTGGGAATCTAGCAGTGAACACAACAAAGTCATGAAATGATCCTCCTCCATTTTGACACCAATAGAGTTAAATTGGGCAACAAGCATGTTGAATGAATTTAGGTGATCTACGATAGATCCTCCTTCCTCCATCCATAGAGAATACATCTTCTTTCACAAGAACAACTTATTTACCAGAGATTTAGCCTGATAAATCTTAGCAAGTTTCTTCCAAAGAAGTGTAGCAGTATTCTCTTCATGAACATTTAGGAGTATTGAATCAGCTAAACAAAGTCTTATCAAAACCTTACCCTTTTGATCCATCAAAACCCAATCTTCAAGTGTTTCATGCCCATTAGCATAGTTCTAGAAATAGTTGTCCACAAGATATGGTCTACAAGCATGTCTTCCATCTTGAGCTTCCACAACTCAAAGTTGCCTCCATTAAACTTATCTATCTCAATTCTACTAGATGTTCTTTCCATCTCCTTCATGCAATAAGGTCAACACAAAATTTCTGCAACAGGCTCCCACTCAAATAAGATTAGTACAAAAGACCCTTTAACCCACAATAGGAAACAAAGGTGATCAGGTTTTGACACCAACTAAAAGGAAGCTAGGTACACAGAAAAGCTTCCAACACTAATCTATCAAAGGAGAGAATGTGAATTTTTTTTACAGTTTCAAACCCTTAAATAGTTGTAATAAAGAAGATGCAAATTGTAGGTAAAGTTTTAAAACAACATCAGAGATACAATAAAAACACATAACACCAAATATACATGGGGAAAAACCTTTTGGGGAAAAAACCCCACACTCCAAAAGTCTAAACAATGTATTATTTGCAAACAACGCTTACAATACACTTGCAGTGCAACCTTCTATAGGAGTTTATCTATGTTACAATTATAGAGTAAATTCGGCAGCATAACTCTATCTCAACACAACTTCATACAACTCCAAAATACACAAGTGTTCAATATATAAGAGCTTACAATGCATAAAATATATATTTCTAAAACAACTACCGAAGGCTAAAGATGCAACATGGAAAGCACCAAAAACACTGCAGACACAGAAAGGTAAGTTTCTAATTGTCACCACATGCCAATCTGCAAAATCTATACTTTCCAAAATAACTATTCTTCAAAATCTCATAATGTTCCATGTAAACTCAACACAAAAATAGAAAAATCTTTTATTCACAACTCCACCTGTAAAAATAAATAAAAATCAACTTTCTAACTTGACTCCTCATCCAAATAGAAACTACAAGTTGTAAATCACAAAAAATCAACAACATTTAATATTTAGAAAAAATCTATGAAAAAAATCTAAAGTTGAGATTGGAATTTGACAGCCACCCCTACCTGTCATATGAAAATTTTGTGACAATTTGATCATTTAAATGCCTATCATTTGACGTTTGATAAAAAATATAAATTGTAAAATCCAATTACCTCTAAAAAAAATGTTAGTTCAATTCCAAATTCATCTATCTAAAATCACATTTAAATACCAATTTCAAATCTACCAAGAAATAATTATATAAAATTAAAAATAATTTAATCCTAAAATTCATCTATCTAAAATCATAAATTATTTGTAAAAACCAATTACCTTAACACAAACATTGGATCTTGAAAAAAATGAAAGCTCCAATTACCTATAGTATTTGAAGAAAATGAAAAAAATTGTTATGTTATTATTCATATGGATATCATATATATTTTAAAAAATGTAAAATTATAAAAGATTGATAATTAGTAATAAATGTAAAAATCTTAGATTTATGTTACAATTAATAAGAAATTTCTAAATTCATATAAAAAATAAATTTTATTGTAAAAGTTTAAAAAAATCATATTCTATTTTGAATTAAGATATATTTTGTTAAATAAATATTATAAATCATATATATAAATATAAAGCAATGATAACTATTAGTAAAATTATCAAAATTTTAAATTTATTGTTAAAAATATTTTAAAACTTAGAAAGTACTATATTCTATCTTTAAAAATTATATTTTGAAATTTTTTTGAATTAATAAATATTTATTATAAATCATATATATTAATATAAAGATGGTAACTATTAGTAAAAATGTCAAAATGTTAAATTTATTGTAAAAAATATTTTAAAAATTAGAAAGAATTATATTCTATCTTTGAAAAATTGTAAACTAATTTATATTTTTATAATAAGCATTATATATACATATATATTATATATATGCTTATAATATTTTTTTACGGTTTGATAATAATTTATAGCAAGTAAAATTATACAGCGTAATAAATTTTTAAGTTGTAATATACAGTCTAAAATGCAAAAAAAAGGGGTCAAATAGACCATCAAAATTCCAGGCCTGAACTTGAGACACCTTTTTTAACACTTATTCCATTCTTCAAATCAAAAGCCTTTGCTCCCTTTAGTAGTATCCGGAGAGCCTAACAATTTGTTTCTCTCGAATTAAATTTGAAAGATCAGTCCGTCGCGTCCTCTTCCATTTTGTGAAATAGGCTTGAGTTCAACTTGATGATCGCCCTCCTGCTCTCCTTAATAAGTGTCGATTCCCATTTCCTGTACGGCTTTGGTCCTCTAAAACTGCCACACAATCTCAATCCACGGCTTGGCAGCTTTTGTACTTCAAATTACTGATTGACTACTATTTTGTAGAGTCTCGTCTCCTCGAAAACCCATTATAATGTATTCTACCAATTTATCGGCAGTTATCTGCGTTTCTTTTATCTTCTTACTTTGCACTGGCCATTTTATGTGGTGTTTTCAATGTTGCTCCACTTGGTTTAGTGGTTGCCAATGTCTGCGTGGTTGCAGCCACATATTAGCTGTTTCTCGTGCTTTGCCCCATTGGCATTTCCTTCTACTCTGGTCCACTCAACAGCTCCTTGTAACTATCTTATTATTATTGTTATAATATACATCTAAGCTTAGCTTAAAAAGAGAAGGCACTCCTAATGCGTCTGTTATAGGCCGATAATATGAAGAGGGTTAGAGAAGTGATGGTCAACGAGACTCGCTATTTCTCTCTGGGGTTGAAAAATCACGCGCAAACAAGATAAGTGGATACCCTTTCCCGTGTACACGTGTTTGGCAGCATTTCGTTAAAAAAGGAAAGGAAAGGAAAGGTCCTTTTATAGTCCACAATACCAGGCGATCTGTTTTATAGTCACTATTGAGACAGCTTTAAAATTCTTGTAAAATAAGCAGCCATAGTGCTCTAGTCCACATAATGTGTTTTTCATGGACAATACTAAATACAATTCGTCAAAGGAATATAAAAGTAATAATTACTCATTAAAATACCTAGGTATAATATATGGACGAAAAAGGATGTTATTTTCATGTATTTTCGCACATCAAATGTGATGACGACTCATAAAGCAAATTCCACACCGTTGGCTAATATTTAAAGAGCGTATCGCTTTATTATTAAAAATATTTTGTGGAAGGAAAATATAGTTTTATATGATATTTTCTATTGTAAATAAAATGTAAATTAGTAAAAAGGAAATAATAAATAAATTATTTCAGATAAAAAGTTAAAATAGATATTTTAATTTCTAGAATTTTTCTTAAATTTCTGCTTATAAAAGGGGTCTTTCTGTTTTTGAATTTAACTTTTGATCATGAAAATGGCCTTATGAATTGTAGACATTTTGTATTTTTAAACAAAGATTTATCTAGGCGTTGAACTTGTACTGATGACTATAAATGTTGAGAAATGCTTTTATCTTCTTAAGTGAAGATCTTCTCTTATATGAAACTCTTAGAAGTGATAATGATTTTTGCTAAAGTTGAAAAACAATTAGCATAAATGACATTATAATGATGAAAACAATATAGAACTTGGAATGATAATGCAATAGAGTGATGTAATGACCTAGCATAAGGTTAGAGATTTATAAACTTCTTAACAAAGGGGTGATGTTTATAAGAATGTACTAATAAAACATAGTGCTATGATAGACCCTAGACAAGAATGATTATAATAGCCATGATATTGGGTGTGAGTGATTCTTGGTAATGAGTGATAAGTGACCTAAATTCTAGATCATCATCCTTATTAAATAGCTTAGGGGTGATGTTCTTACATATGTGACTGAAACATATAATTTGAAAGTTTAGGTGTAGAAATTAGTATATAAAAAATAGTTGAAACTGAATTGGCTTGTGTCTAGTAGAAAATTTGAATTTTGAATATGAGGTCAAATCTCTACTAAGAAAATTAATTGATTTTCACTTTTGCTAATTCTATTAGAGAGTAAAAACTAATAATTTGAGAGATTAAATTTTTTTTAAGTGTTAAGATACATTTATAATAACTAATTAGGAAAATAAGATTTGTTAGAGCATTAAATCAATCTAAAGCATGTGCTAGGAATATATACTCAAAACATCACATAAAATAATGTAAAATAAAAAAATAAAAGTATAATTTATGCACTTTTAATCTTACAATATGATATAAAAACCTCGCAGAAATAATAAAATAACAAATATCATTATTATCCCTTAACTTTATGGTCTATAAATTTTTTGAGATATTTATTTGTATAAATTTTAAAGAAGTAAACAAATTTAAAAGATTAGATCTATTTCTTTTACATTTTTGACATGTGAATTTAACTATGAGATTTTTATTTAAGAATTTTGGTAGTAATATTTTGTTAAAAATTGTGTGCACACTTAAACAAAATAATAAGCCATTATTTTAATCTTGATCAAAGTTAAATTAATAAATATTTATAAGATATTCTTTAAGGTAAAATGGTAAATTATAAGTTGAGAATTTGAATTTTTGCATATAAAACTAAAATATCCCTTAAAAAATATAAAGTAAAAAATTAAATATTAAAATTAAAATATTTTAAAATAAAATGAAATAATTATTAAATAAATAAAATAGATCTTCAAATAAAAATAAAATAAATAATTTAATCAAAATAAATTAATTTTAAAATAAAATTATTTAATTTAAAACTAATATAATATTTTCCAGATTAATATATTTAATATATCTTTCTTATTTTATATTAAACTTAATATTGCATTCATTTAAACTTTATTATAACATCAAAATGATCTTTATCTTATTTAAAACAATAAATAGGTATAATAAAATCTTATAAAAATTAGACATAGTATAATCTTTGAATTTTAAAAGAAAATCGAATAAATAAATCACTATTGTATTCAAAATTAAACTTGAAATCATACTCTTTACTTTAACTATGACTAATGTATAAAATTCCAAAAAAAAAAAAAACTAAAAATTTTTTACTTTAAAAAATTTACTCAATTTTTAAAAATAATCTAAGAGCCACATCGAAGAATATATTCTAATATAGCTAATGTCTCTCTAATATTTTGACCTATAAAAGTTTATCATGGATGTTTTAATAAGGGCCTCAACATATCTTTTAACATTTTGACCATTGGATTGAAAAGGTCATAAGATTAAAATAATAAGATATGTTATAAGCTTTGTTATTAAATTTAAACATTTTTTACAATTAAAGTTAAGGTTGAGAACTATTATAGCATCTATTTAAACTTGTGTAATTTTTTTTTTTTATAAATAGTCAATATTATTAAATGTTTTGCATGCATGATAAAAAAAATGTCTAGATAGATTATCTTGTTTTAGAAAAGATTTATTATCACAAGGTTTTATTCTTTATTCTATTTATAAGACTTTTATTTTTGCATGAGTACCTCATCAAGCTTAGTTGTTGGGACTCATTTTTAGTAATTATATTTCTCTTTGAGTAATCATTTAAGGGTAGCATTAGAGTAAAAGGTGTTATTACCTATTTAGTTTATTTTTACATAGTAGACATATTCACACTAGACTTAAATTCACTTAGAATTTTTTTTTTGTGTCACCTAAAAGGGAGTTTACATATGTCCTCACACTTGTCCCAAATTTTCTACATGTTTAATGCTTCTTGGAGGATTAGTCAAAAATCTACCCCTACCTTCCTTCTTCCTACTTATCCTACATATACAAGAAGTTCATTGCATATTTTTTATTCACATTATGATAGTTTTGAAATCATTGCATGTGTACATTCAATTGTGACGTACGTTATTTTTGCATTTATTCTATTGCTCCTCCAACATATCCTACATATGTTACAAGTCATACTGCTTAGATTATTGAACTCTTTATCAATTTGCAATATTTTATGTTCCCTTATGGAAAATTGTACCCTATTTATTACTTTTCCATTACTCCATGTGCATTCCTAATGTAGGAGCATCCTTGGTTGTAAAGCAATTCTATATCAACCAAAAATATTTATTTTCTTATAGCTCAGTCTGTAACAATTTCAATAGTTTCTTTCACATTTTATTGCATTACCATTTCTCAAATCATGGAGTAGGGTATAGATTCTACATGAGACCCTCTTTAACATATCCAATTTTCAAGTCATTTGAATTCGTTTACAAAAATTCGTCACTCTCAAAAGTTCGCTGTCAATTCTCTAGTGGAGCATTCATGACCTATCTAGTTCAGACTTGTTGTGTAGACTATTTTCGAAAAGTGTGTAACTTAATGGAACATCATTGACTACATTTTAGGTATAGGGGAACCTTCTTGGAGATTCACAACACATTATGGGTTATCTTCTCATATTCTAAGGGTAACCCACACGTTTGGTCCTACATTAAAGTTTTTAAGCCCTTAGGACCAATGCGGATCATAATTGAAGCTAGAGATTTATATTTAAGATCATTGTGTAATCCATTGGAAGGCAATTTTTAGGGGTATTTTGATAGTTGTGATAGTTAGTTCAAGCTTTCTAAGTTGTTGGCTATAATAAGACAATGTGCCAATTGTATATTAATTTCTAGTAATGTCCTATGGTAGGCCTCTGAGACCTTAGTCAATCTCCCCTTGAGGCATGTAATGCATGTAAGACTATTGGATATCAAATCAATGAAAACTTATATTGCTAAGAATTTCTTGTGTTATTTCCATTATGTTGAACTCTAGGTTACATGGTTGGATAGTCCTTTTTGGACCCTCTATTTGTGACTACATCAAGTGATATTAGAGAATTTTTTGTGAGTCCTTGGGAGATAAGGAATTCCTTGTGGTGAATGTATTGTCAACCTGAGGTAGCCTATAAGTATCTTCAATTGAGCCTTGATTGTGAGGTAGTTGAGAGGTCTTATAGCCATATCACTAAATTGAGGCAGTTGCACCAGATCCAAGGGGAATATATGCTACCAAGGAGAGTGCCTACTATGAAAAATTTCACTAGACAAAAGGATAAAATCTTGGAGATAATGAGGGAAATGAGAGTTCGGTTGGATGTTGTAGAAGAAGATAGAAGGATAGGTCTAAATCATAGACATGAGGCTAAAAGTGATGATGAATTGGATCATGTTGCAAATCAAAATTAAGAGAACCTAGAAGAAGAAGAATATTTAGATCAGGTAAAGATGTTAAAAGCTATTTCCAAGAATGGCAAGAGACTAGAAATTGAAATTCAAAATTATGTAGGAAAATTGAACCCTAAGGAATTGATTGATTGGATCCATGATAAGGAGGAATATTTTGAGTATGAAGAAATTAAAGATTCAGAGAGGGTGAGATTTTTGGAAACTAAGTTAAAAGGGCGCACTAATATATGGTGGAAAGAAGTTCAATTGGATAGGAATATGAGGGGAAAGGAGAACATCACAAAGGGGGATAGGATGGTGACAAAGTTGAAGAATCAATTTACACCTGCTAATTATGATCTTGAATTGTTGAAGAGATTGTAGAATTTAAGGAAAAAGGAGAAGTCTATCAAGGAGTATAGAAATAATTTTACAATATGAACATCAAGACTAGACATAGTGAAGCAAGAAAGTAGAAGGCTACATGGTACACCAATGGATTGAGAGAAAACATCAAAGAATAATTGAGCTTGGTGAAGGTGACAACATTTGATGAAGCATACTAGAATTTTTGCTAAAGGTAGAGGAAAGTTAAATAAGAAATTTGAGAAAAGAATGAGAAGTGCAAGAGGAAGATCCTAGAGAGGCTGATCACAATCCAAAGAGAGAAGACCATATGTGGACCAAAACAAGAATGGAAAACCCTATAACAGTGAAGAGAAGGACAATAATTCATACCATAGAGGAAGAGAGGATATAAATTTCTATCGCAATGATAGAGGTCATAATTCGTACCACAATGATAGATATAAGAGAGAGGAAAGAATATATGAGAGGAGACCCTTTAGAGGAACTTGTTTCAAGTGTGCAAGTGAAGGACATAGAGCATTTGAATGTTATCAAGGAAGTACTGACAAGAGGACTGAGAGAACTAAAAGAACAACTTATTTGGATGAAGAATCTATTGGATCCCCTAGTTCAATTGTGAAACTAGAGAAGGGTAAGTCATTAGTAATGAGGGAAGCTTTGATGCATGAACAAGTGATTGAGGAATCATCACAAAGCAATAACTTGTTCAGGACAATATGTAAATCTAGAGCAAGGTATGTAAAGTTATCATTGATAGTGGTTGTACCGATAATCTGGTTTTAGAGGATATGGTAACCAAGTTGAATTTGAAGAGATTGAAACATCCAAAGCCCTACAAGATAGCATGGATTCTAAGTGAATAGAAGATATTAGTAAGTGAGTAGTGTTTGGTGGAATTTCATATAGGTTCATATAATGATGAAGTTTTGTGTGATGTTATGCCTATGGATGCATGCCATTTTTTGTTAACAATACCATGGAAATATGATAGGAAATAAAGTCATGATGGGAGGAAGAATACCTATGTTGTGACTTCAAATGGAAAGAGACATATATTGATACCTTTGGGAGAAGAGGATAAAAGTGAATTTTGCAACACTGCCAAAATATTTTTTGTAGATAGGAGTTTATGGAAGGATTGAGGCATGAGAACATGTGTTTTGCATTGATTCCAAGGACCTGATGAGAATCACTATCTCAAAGAAGGATACAAAAAGATTATAAAGAATTACAATATTTTTCAACAATTCACTCTGTTGATTGAGGCATTAAGGCACATCTAATCTTTCTTTCACATACTTTCACACTTCTTTCTGTGAGATATTCAATTATATTCCACACACACACTTCCACACTTGATCATCTCTTGCATCTAAAATGTTCTTGCATTTGTGAAAGGTGGAAAATTGGTGCTCTCTCACCTTTAGGGTTTAGGCACCTAAAAGGGGCAATTTTAACTTTCACTCAAAAACAAACCCTTGAGATCTCAATGCAAAGGAGAAAGATATATTGCAAGAGGGTTGTTCTAGGGGATGAATATGATCTAATGAGGGGTTCAACACCAAGTTTAAACTTGGAAAAGACAATGAAATGGAAGATGAAGTGTAAAAACCTTAGAATCGAATGCAAAGTGGCACTAAATGACCTAGAAAAGTAAATGAAATAAAATAGAAAACTAAAGACACTTAGGTGTGCACCTGCAAAACTGGAGATGGCTGAATGGAGATCTAAATCACTAGAAATTTTTCTCTTACTACTAACTAGGACTCATTCACCCAGCTAGGTGAATCAATCTTGTTTCTAAAAAATTGTGTAGGAACAGGTTTCTGCCAAAAGGGTATCCAAATCTACAAAGTCCTGAAAACTAACTAGAACTAGGACTCATTTTCCGTAAGAGGAAAATCAGTCTAGTTGGGCCTTTTTGAAGCTTCGAAGGTTGATCCTACTCTTCTCTATCTGCTCTATCCTTCTTGACTGATTTCTAGATATGAATCTCTGAATTGCAACTTGTAGGTTTTTTCCAAGGTTCTCCAAGGTTTGATGACAACTTTGACAACTTTGAATGATTTGCAACTTTTCTCCAATCTTGCTCCTTAGGAAATCTGCAACCTAGCCCTACAAATCACACATAAAGGAAAGGGGAAAATGTTGTTGGGTTAGTGGATAGGGGTTTTCCTTTGTCAAACCCCATTTTGGAAATCAATCCTTGAAATAAAATCAAATAAGAATGGAGAATGATGAATGAACAAATAACAATGTTGCAACTCACCAAATCTTAGTAATAAGGTACTGCAACTATGCTTGAAATGGATGCAATGGACATAGACTTTAGATCTTTGTTGAATGATGTTGATATTGAATAAAACACTTGCTTGAATCACAAAATCCTACACCACAATTTTTTTTGATAAAGGATAAAATGGGTTTTACATGGACCCGAAACCACAAATTTTACAACATAAAAGAAAGGACAAAAAAGTCCAACAGAAACAACCGGATGCATAGAAGGAAAAAAACAAAACAAGCAGCAACCCATCGAAAAAGACCAGGACAGTCAAACAAAAAAAGCCAACAAAAAAACTGCTGCAATTAATTTCTAGCACAATAACAAACATGACATATGGAATCTTTGACATGATGATTGATGCTGAATGATGTTCTAAAATGCTTAAAAATATTCTCTTGAAGACACTTGAATGCTCTTGAATATTCTTGTGAACACTTGATTGCTTGTTAAATTGCTAGGTGAAAATATGAGTGAAAGAACCTTGTATTTATACTCAATTAAATGCAAGAATCCCTGAAATTACAACACTACAAGATGACATCAGATCTACAAGAATAAAATATTGCCAGAAATTTGAATTTATTTTAATTTTGGGCCACACAGGACTCATTCGCCCAAGATGGCGAATGAGTCCCATTTGGCATAATGTATGGGACCAAAAATAAAAAGTGCTTAGAAAGGTGTAAAAACAGGTTTGGGACCCATTCACCCAAAGTGGAAAATGAGTCCCGAATCACTAAATCTAGGCCACACAAGTTAGAAACACCTAAATTATGATTGGGTATTGATTGGTGTCAGGATTATCCTCAAAAAGATGTAATAAATGAGGCTTGTGGATGAAAAACACGGCCAATTAAAGCATAAGAAAGCCCAATTATTAATGACAAGCCTAGAGAAGTGTGAAAGTGTGTTACAACACTTTAAATAAGGAAAGGTTAAGATTTAAAAGATGTTTATTAGGTGTAATTATTTTTTAAGACCTTAGAAAAGTGTGAAAGTGAGTTACAACACTTCACAACACCTTAGCAAGGTACCATTCAAATCAACTAGTTCACAAGGGCCCGAGCCCTAATGTGAATGTTTCAACCACATTACAACACTAAATCAAGGCCACATTAGGATCAAATTCACAAGGAGGCCCAAACAAATGTGAAAATGTCCCCGACGACATTTTTTGACACTACAATTTATATCCACTGCAAGATCTCAAAACATCAATTAGGTCGGCCAAAAGAAAGATAAACAATGATTTCAACAAGTCAACCAAAAAAAATCAATGCGGTCTTATTCAGAGGGTAGAGTGGACCAAGAAATATGTTAATACATCTTGCAATGTGATCCCAGACAATTTACACATTGGTGCACATCGACCCAAGTCAACAAGAAGGAAATGTGTAGACAAAACATGAAGCACATAACCAATCGTCCCAAAAACATAACCTCGATTGAATTTAATCAATGTGATTCTAAAAAAGATAGGTTAGGACCCAAATCTATTTTAACATGCAACTTTGTGTGCTCGCACAAACCCTCAAACACAAAGTATAAGCAAGATGAAAATACTTGTTGAACAAATATCCACAAATTACCTAGAAGACCAACTCAATCACAATGCAACATCAAAAGAGATCAACAACTACTGTGTGGATCACAAAGGGATGTTCCTTGAACATCCAAACATATCTCTAGATACTTCTTTTATACTATCATGTTGCCAACAACTATCGCAACCCAATCAGGAACAAAATACTTATTCCTAAAATTACAAAATGCACAACCATGAGATATAACATTAGAAGATCAACTTGTAGACCACTTCAACCCATGAAATTGGAACTAAGACATTGCACAGAAACTGAGAGCACATTCACCAAGCTACAAAAGCAAAGACATCAATATGAAAATGTGGAGCATTTTTTGAACTAGTCAAGATAACCAACAACAATTCCAATCTTCTACAACTCATAGAAATATCCTCGACAACATAGGTGACCTGAAGATAGGGGTGCAACATCCACAAAACACAAAATTTGAATCGCAAACCACAAGACCATATCTACAATAGTGGAGGAATGCAAAGCATTCTCCAAAATAGTCTTCTCAAAAACTTCCAAGAATAGAACCTTTCAACAACTTGTGGAGGCCAAAACTTTCTTTAAGCAACATATGCTTCATCAAGAACATTAGGAGAGAGCATACAACATACTGTAGATCGTCATTAACATCTCTCCACCATCAACAATAATTATAATCCTCATCTTAATGCTTCTAATCCCCATCTTAATATATCATCATGAAAAAAACACTGCTGACAACAACCATACATGGTACTTCTTTACATGATATTAAACAAGGCATGGCATCCAACCATGAACTTCAACAACATGCACCATCATGCAACAATGACATCCCGACCAAAATTTTGTCAACAATGACAACTAATGCCAACTAATAATGCAACCAATGCTAACAATCATGTCAACAATTTCCCAAGCATATGCAATAATCTCCTCAAATGTTGACAACAATAACAACCAATAATCAATGTTGACATCAATGACAACCATTCCCAACACTAGGAAAGAAGGCATAGACTTTTCAAGTGTTGCTTGTGGGGTTGAAATGAGCACATTGACTCAGATATGGTAATCTTTAAGAGGTATTTTGCTTATTTTGTTGTAATGACTAATAGGTCAAATCTTGTGGGTAGACTTCCAAGGATTTTCTCAACAATCTTATGCTCCTCTATAGTTTCACCATTAATCCTTAGCTAATTTATTAAGGTGGAAAATCTTATATGGAAGTTTAGAATATAATCATTATCTTTCATTTGAAGTGTTTCAAACTTTCTTCCAAGAATCTATAATTTGACTAACTTTACCTTGTCAGTCCCTTTGTAGTTTTGAAGAATCTTTCATGCTTCCTTTCAATAGTTAGTTGCTATTTTGAGAAACATAGCCTTTGTCATTGTTGCTTCAATAATGATTAGGGATTTTGCATCCTCCCTCTTGGTCTCTTTTGGTTGGGTCTTCTGAACATTTGTGAGGGTTACATATGTGAATCCATTCACAACTAGTTCCCACAAATTATTAGTTACTAAAATAATTTTCATTTTCTTTGACCATATGTCATAATTTCTCCCATTAAACATGGGTGGGGTGGTTGTAACTAAATCTTAATGTATGTTCCAAACATATTAAAAAATCAAAATAAAACAAATACCTAAACTCTTATATCTTGATACCATGTTGAGTTTTTACTCATGAACCAACTAGAACTAAATCCTAAGACCTTTCATTTGTTGTTATAGTGTTCTACCATTGAACTACTAAGCATTTTTGTGACTAGTCCATCATTGATCTAAATATGAATTATTTCTAATAATTTTTAACAACTACTCTATAAATGATATCAAATTTCCACAATTCATAATGTTTATTGCTAAGTGATTTTTAAATTCGATTATATGCAATTTTTTTATATCACTTAACAATAAACTACTCTATAAACTACTCTATAAATTGAAAGATTACAAATGTCACAATCTTCTAGTGCCTCAAAGGTGACCTTTGGTACCATTCTTTCCCCGGACACCTAAAGTACAAGCACAGCCAAGAACAAATCTGGTTCTATCACTTCCAATGATAAGACGATGCTCTCCTCTTAGGATAATATCATGGATGCCTCCTTTCACTATGGTAAGATTTTGGCACATGATCCCTTTATTCCTAAGTTGGAGGACATTGGGGTTCCTTATATCCCGAATAAGATTCACTCTACTACTACCCTCAGGAGCTTGCTTCTCTTGGCACGACTCTCCACAATGAAGATCTATGAACCGCACCAATCACTGCTATATCAACAATTCCCAAGCAATTGTTAAGCCTGGTCGGAAGAAGGGCTTAAATTTGAAGGTTGACCTTGCCTGTCAACAACTTTTTTTATGACGGTTATCTATTCAAAGTTGCCCTTAAAACATTATGATACACCTTAGTGTAAGTAAAATTATATATAAATCAAATATATATATCATTATAATTCTATATAAATTGACAGTCTATCGAAAATCTCTCCTTTCATCTGATACGGTCTTCTTAAAATTTTGATTGTATTTCACGGCAAAAATCTCTAAATACGGTCATACGGCCATCAAATTTAATCCCTGGGACTCGGAAGGGTCTCTTCATTGAATTTGTAGCTTGTACTGGCCGATATGTGTGGTTGTTTTGATTTTGCTCTAGTTGGTTTAGTGATTACCATTGTCTGCGTGTTCTCTGCCAAATGTTAGCTGTTTCTCATGCTTTCCTTCTACTCTGCTCCAGTTAACAGCTCCTTGTAACTATCTTCCTCTTATAATATACATCTAAGCTTATCTAGCAACAAAGACGCTCCTAATACGCGTATTTTAGGCCGATAATAGGAAGAGGATTAGAGAAGTGATGGTCAACGAGTCGCTATTTCTCTCTTGAGGTTGAAAAAGCACGCGCAATGAAGACGAGTGGATACCCTTTTCCGTGTACACGTGTTTAGCAGCATTTCGTTAAACGAAAGACACTATTGAGATAGCTTTACAAATCCTTGTAAAATAAGCAATCGTAGTGCTGTATTCCGCATAATGTGTTTTTCATAGAGAATACTAAATACAATTTTAAAAGGAATATAATTAATCATTAAAATAGCTACTAATTTATGTCGAAGGCGTATTCAATTTGAAAGAGGCGTTCATTTTCTCTTTTTTGTCTTGTTTCGATTCAATGCGTGACGAAGGCATTACATTGAAAGACATTCAATGCACAACTTGACTGCTAATAACTACTCCTTACTCGTAGACGTTGCATCCTACCTACTTCTTGCCACCTTCGTATGGTTTTCTCACTAGCAATGACCAAATATCTTGCTTGCAATCTCACCTAGCAAATATCTTATTTGCAATCTCACCCACCTATCGGTCGACTATATATTGATTATATGCAAATGTATGAGATAATTTGTTCAATACTTATCTTTGCACTAAAGAGACAAAGATCAACACTTAGATCAGCACTGAAGACAAAGATCATCAGAATTCTACTTTAGACTTTGGAGGCACTGCTTCACTTTATTTTCAACTAGGACTCCTTCTACTCTTTGATCCTTTCACTTTTATGCATCCTCTTGTTATTAGTTTGAAAATTTGTTTTACTAGTCTATTTAGCAGGTAAAAATTAGCATTTGACAACAATAGCTAGGCCTATCATAAACATGTCGACCCAATAGTTTAGGAGATAGAGATAATTCTCCATAGCCTACAAAATTACGTGCCTTGTGTATTATTCCACACAATCAAACGACAAATATTAAGTGTCTCTCTAATTCAACTTGATTCTTATATATCTCTAGTTGTGTAGTCAACTTTTGGATTAAAGCTACAACACATACAAATTACTGTCCAAATTAGGTCAACCATCTAATAAAAAAGGTATATGACAAGTCTACCAAGAAAGCTTTAAAATAAATACAAGGACTGCATACACTACCTGGTACAATAGTATATTCTGCACTAGTCCTATCACATGTATTTTAAACAACCAATACATCCTCTATTCCTATCATTCACCATATCTTGGGTATCTCATTACTCAACAAATTGTATGGTAGACCAATAACTTTCAAATGATGTAGATTAGTAAGAAACCCAGTGATAGAATCAAAAAATAGATTATGATCTAAAACACGCTTTTCAAATTAACTAGGCCTAAAAGGTCAATAATGAGACTTGTAAGAGATTTTAACTTTATCTCACTTTCTCCAACAAAAGTATGAGATATTTATGTATCCTCATTTGTAACTAGCACACATTTCCACCCACTTGGGACTGTATTGTTTTGGGGTTTTAACTAGCAGCATGTGTCCCATGTTGGGTTAGTGCTCATTCTTAGAAATATATTAGTAACTGAGGCCACCCACCCATCCATCCAATAGGTGTACAATATCCCACGATCCAAGGATTCACTTTTCTCTAATTTGTTCAAGATTGCTTCTCACTTCACCCACAACACCTAACAATTTTGCATCCATCCCTGACTTCTTAAATTCCATTGGAATAGATTGGCAAGGGCATTCACTAGAGGAGCTCAAGAGTTATTTGAGCCAATATAGGCAATTCTGGTGGGGAAATATATTCCAATTGCTAATGAATCTAAAAGAACTTTGGTTAACCTTCAATGCTTTTGCAACAACAACAACAATCCACAATAGTCTACTCAACATATGAACCCTCTCAACACAAGCCAACAAGTTGTCCTACCTAGTGTTTCCCTATCTACCATTGCCCTGGCAAGATTTATAAGTGTATAAAATAGAGGTGTGATTAGAGAAAAATAGAGCAAGAATCTTCTCATATGAAATCTAAAAGAAAATTCCCCTTAGCCTCATCAACCCATCTCATTGACAGTTTTAATGAACTTCCTTGTTGGAAGTTCAAGCTTACATCTATAAATTTAAAGCTTTCATCTAGAAAATTAGTTGTTAGGTTAGTAATAAATAAATTAATTAGTTTTGGGAAGTTATTGCCATAAGGGAATTTCGGTGGTTATTCAAGGGAATGTAATTTCTGGGAAGTTATTCTCGTAAGGGAATTTGGGTGGTTATTAATCGGAATGTAATACATGAGAATGCAATTCTTTTTAAGCATTTGCAATGCACATTGTAATTTACCTAGAAGAAATATAATATTTATTATTATTTTTTTTATTGTTGTTCAACAATGGTTTAATGTGTACTTTCTCTCTATTCTAACATTGGTATAAGAGCATTTATGATTTTTGTGCCTATAAAGTGGATGGAAGACAAAATAAAAATTGCTTGGAGATATTGATGTTTTGCATATCTATGTGGATGCCTCCTGTACTAGCAGTCTTCAATATGGATTATTTGCAAGAAAAGTGGGTATGAAAGGCGAATAAATATTTAGAGGGCTGAAACATCTGAAAAGAAAATTTGATGCCATGTAAGGACACAAGGCGTGAAGGTCCAAATTTGCTTCAATTTAATTTTCTAGCTTTCAGTGATAAGGTATAATGGTATAGAATGATTAATTTGAAGGAAGTTGGAGGTTGGTCATTTATTTTGGTTTTACATTGAAGTTTTTTTTCTTGAGTGAATGTTTGTGTGAAGATTCAAAGTAAAAAGAATTACCTTTCTTTCTATTTGAAGTGACAGAAGGATTTTTTAATGGAGTAATAAGGGGGTTTTTTTTAGGAAGTCAATTTTATTTAATGTGTTCTAGAAATTATAGCAGAGATATAAAGATTTATTTGTTAAAGTTGAAGTTGCATATTTTGGAGAGATAAATTTAATGTGTTTTGTAAATTGGAAATAAGATCATATTGTAAAAGAGTTCATTATCCATTGAATAAATATGGATACATATAATTTCTATACTTTTTTCATCTATGTTACATCTAAGATGATATTCAAATTTTTTAACGTTACATTTGACACTTAGAGTGTAACAAGATTATATTGGAGGCTGGAGGAAATGGAGGTAGGAGGACAACTATCATCTTGAGTTAGCTTCTCACTCAGGGATGGTATTTTGCATGAGAAGAAAGTTTTGTTTCATCTCGAGTCCTTTCAGGAGCAAGATGGGGCATGTAGTGGTTTTTTGGTCTGTGGATAATTGAATCCACAAATCTAGAGAGTTGTGTTGTTAGTTTTTGTAGGTGTGTTATTGTGGGTAATGGAGTTAGTCTCGATTCACAGTTGGTTGGTAATCCAAAAATTTATCCAAACATGAGGAGTTTGGATCGATGCTCATGAAGAGTTGGTAATCTAGACATGAGGAGTTTGGATTGATGTTGATGAAGAGTTAGTAATCTAGACATTTATTTAGACATGAAGAGTTTGGATCAATGTTGATGAAGAGTTGGTAATCTAGACATTTATCCAGACAAGAGGAGTTTGGATCAATGATGATGAAGTGTTGGTAATCGAACATATACCCAAACATGAGGAGTTTGGTTTGATGCTCAAGACATTTTCCTAGACAAAGGAGTTTGGGCTGATGTTAGTGTAGGGATGGCTCATTAGATCATTTAACTAGACTAGGAAGTTTAGGTTGATGCTGATACAAAATTTTGGTTTTTTATTTTTGTGTTGTAAACCTTAGTGGGCGAGATATCTAGGAATTTAAAGTTTACACTTTAATTTATTTTTTTTTAGTATGTAAACTATAAGGGGGGATTGTTGGAAGTTAAAGTTTACATTTATAAATTTAAAGTTTTTATTTAAAAAATTAGTTGTTAGGTTAGTAAGAAATTAATTAATTAGTTATGGGAAGTTATTCCCGTAAGGGAATTTGGGTGGTTATTCACAGGAATGTAATACATAGGAATGCAATGCTTTTTAAGCATTTGCAATGAACATTGTAATTTACCTGAAAAAATATAATATTTATTATTATTGTTTTTATTGTTGTTCAACAATGGTTTAATGTGTAATTTCTCTCTATTATAACACTTCCCCTCTTCCTTGTATCCTCCATATTCATTATGCATGCAAAAAATGAAACTTATTTGAGGCACATGGATAGTTTAGTTGTTACCATGCAACTGTGGAAGTAGACAAGACACAAAAGAAAATTAACAGAATTAAACATGGACTAGCTACAAAAATGTGATAAGTCTACTGAAGGCATCACACCTGCCAAATGCATTTGTGTTTTCTATGCATTGCATTTTATCAAGCCACATACCTTTTATTCAAACTCTCTTTAATCACTAATTGGAATTTATACCCTATTTTATCCTCTATTCTTTTATGAGATATTTCTATGGGCAACACCTATCCACAAATGGATATTTATTCAATGCAATCATTCAAATATATATAATATTTAATTATGAGAGAAGCCACTTTCATTCTTGGAGTCATAGGCACATGGAAAGGTGATGGTTGCAAACCATTTAGAGGTCGGTAGTACCAATTACCTTGTAGCAAATATATGAGTACCTTTGGGGTTTAATCTACCTGTACAATGATGAGATAGAAGAGTACATTGTTGTTTGAGTATTGGAGCTCACTTTTTTGAGGATATATTTATAGTTTGAAAGGAATTTCAATTTTTTTGTTAAAATACAAGCCATGAATATCTCCATCCATTGAAATATCCATGTTGTAAGATGTCTATAGTGGAAGCAAGAAAAATTGTGTAGGTTGTGTAAAAAGGGATGTAAATGGAGGTTATGGTATTTACAATAAGTTGGTGATTCTATGTCTGTTATTAATGAATCTCTATTGTTGCTAAGGTTTAAACCATATTGTGTGCAAGTCACTTATTGGTGAATACCATATAATATTTGAGGCACATAATGCAAACATTACAACATTGATTGTAATGAATTAGAAAAATAAGCCCATGTGGAGGATATAATTAGTAGTTCTGTAAATTGCAACAAAGATTGGATGAGGTGTCACAAAAGATGTTTGATAAGGAAAGAAACTCAAAGAGGAGTAGTGATGGTGATCCTTAGGCAATATATTATATTGCATCACATGGAAGCAAAAAATTGAGCATGGGTTGTTTAAGCTTCATTACTACCTTTGATCCATGTTGATTCATCATGTATATCATTGACATTTTTCCAGATCACATCCCCAATTTTGCAGAACAAGTCCCCTCATCCTCCCCACCATCCATTTGAATGGAGTGCAGAAGAAATGAGAGGGCATAATAAATGCATCCCAAAGAGCACCCCATGAGTGACCCCTAAAGCATACTATGGACACCAAGAAATCTTCCAAGGAAAAAAGGTATTGAGAAGGTTAGGGCCCAAAAAAAAATATTTAAGAAATGTATTCATGACCCCCCCACCATATGAAACACAAAAAAATGAAATCTGCTCATTTTGAGTAGACCTTTTACACCAACAAACCAATAAGTGGGGAAAGAGTGAATCAAGACTTTGTCTAGAAGAAATTGAGCATAGAAAATAGAGTGCCTTACTTCAGTTTTAGGATCCTTGTTTTGCATTTTGAAACTGAGTTGAGGGTTCTAAGTTACAGCAAGGATTAGTTGCAGTTGTACACAAAAAAATTGATGAGCAAGATGATTCAAAGAGTGGCAATGATGATGAATGAGTCTATCATATAGCATGGAAATAAAGGAGTAAGCATAACCTATTTGAGCTCTACCAATTGCTTGCTATATTTTTCCTCATTATGTATAGCATTGCCATTGTATATAAAATTAACTATATGTCATATTACAGTCTTGTCTTGAAACTCAAACATTAAGGTTTTTTTTAATCTATAAAAGATCATGAATGTATCATTGACTTTTTATTTTGTTGATTTGTATTTCAGAATATGTAATGTCACATATAAAGTAGTTGATTGTGAATAATCATACTCATTCTTTTATGTTCTAATTACTTATTTTTTCCATGATGCTTTGGTATATTTTGAGAGGATTCCCTATTTAATGACCCCTACTATCCCTATGTCATTCCTTGAAATTTAGTGAGGCTCTCTAGCGCTATCTCAAACCTCCCCCTCATCCCTATTTATCTCAGTTCCAATAAATTGCTAGGACACGGATTTTATAATTTATAGATTATTTTAAAGGGCATCTTACCCATTACAATATGTATGGGTAAGACATGTAGAGATTTGACTAATAATTGTTTGAAGGATTGTGTTAGGAGTGTTGATATTTTTGTGGAAGGATTTGGTTTTGTTTGGATTTTATAATTAAAAGGTTCTTTTTAACATGGATACCCCTCAATCCTTGGCTCTAAGCTAAAGGGGACCCCCTCAGGGGTATCTCCAAACAAAATAAAAGGGGTGCTTTTTTATTTTTTATTTGTTATATTTATATATGTTAATAGATTATAATAATACTTATTATATATTTAAATTGTATTCAATTTATTAATTCATAGTATATATGGAAATCACATATACAATAACAATGTAGTATTCATTTTAGCACAAACAAAGTAAACTGCTTTAGTTATATAGTGTCAAAAATACTTATATATTATTTGTTATATCTCTATTTCAATTGTAGTGAACTTATTAACTCATACTAAATCTCATTTAACTTCTATTAGATATTTAATTTTATATTATAAACATATTATCTAATATATCATTGAAATATAATCTCTATTATGTTATTTAGCATTTTAATTATGTATACTAATATATATAATATAATATAAAGTTGAGGTACAATTACCATCGTTATACTAAATTTGAGGTACAATTATCTTCTTCACATTTCCTTTAAAAGGGTAGAATACTAGGATAGGTAATTTATTTCATCACCCACATGTGAAAGTTATTTGTTGTTTTTTGATATCTATTACATCTTATGAGAATGAATTGTAAGAATGAGAAAAATTTGACAATGTTGCTTGCTTCCTTACACTGAAGCTAAGCTATGACTCGTCCTCTTTGCATTTCTTTTTAATGGGTAGATACTAAAATAGGAATCTTATTTCATCACACAACATATATTTCTTTATTATGCATAGTAACATCTATTGTGTTTGCTTCATCATATTGTCATTTGTGTAGGTGACTTGCTACAGTGCTTCACTAAATTCAAGATGCCTCTTTATGCAACCTTTTCTCCCCATGGAAGATCTTTTTCTTTGCAAGACAAAAAAAAAAATGTGTGATAAACTAGACGCATCGGTTGCTTTTAACTTCCATTCACAATACATTTGGTGTCTATCATGAAAATGAGAGATTTTAACTGTCTTTAATTATTCCTACTTTATTATTTTCATTAGAGAGACATTACATATTTATGTGGTCTTTTAGTTGTGTTGGCCTACAAGTTCATGAAATTCTCTTGTTGTGAGTTTTCTCTTATTTCCAATATATAGTTGTAAGAGTTTGTATTATTATTTGTGAGTAAAATTTATTACTATCAAAGCACTTGTAGAAGATCAAAAGAAAATTGTTATAACAATAATAGGTTATTAAACAATAACTTTAAGTGCATGTTCATGGTTTAAGACCTCCACTCAATTATTTAAACTGATGTATTGTAAGTGATGTACCATTGACAATGGTTGACATGGAAAATAATCTTCACATACTACAACTTTTGACATGTGCTAGGCTTGTTATTTCTTTATTTCTGAACTATTCCTTAGTACAATAATAACTTCCCCATAATACATGCACATGTATAACAATAGATTCAATTAATATGTATCAATAAATGTACTTTTGTGTACCCATTGCACACCAAGGTGCAATTGTTAGTAATATACTACGAAAAATTATGTTATTTTTGCACATAGAAATGTCACAATGACACAAAGAAAATTTCACCCCGTCGGGTAATATTTAAAGAGCGTATCCCTTTATTATTTAGACATTTTGTAGAAGGAAAATAAAAACTCCTTACATAATATTTCTTTATAAGTAAAAGGAAATAATAAATAATTTTTTTTAGATTAAAAAAAGTTAAGATAGATATTATATTTAATTAGATCTTAGAATAGAATATACCAATAAAATGTAAATGTGTATTTTAATATTAATGAAAAGAAGATTGATTTTATTGTAATAGAAGATTCTTATTTGAATAAGATGAATGAATTTTGTAATTTTTGGAATTGTATGTAAATTTAGGTTAATTTTATGCTTGTAAAAATGGTTCTTGTGTTTATGATCTTTGATAAAAAATGGTCCCTACTATACTTTTTGTACCTTTAAACAAAGATTTGTCTTGGTGTCAAACTTGTACTAAATGATAGAAATATTGACAAATGTTTTTAGGAACTTGTAAGTGATGATTTTGTCCTTATAGAAATTCCTTAGACCTGATTTAACATTTTTTTATAATGTTAGAAAATAATAAACACAAATAATAATGGGGACAACTTAGAACTTCGAGCAAAAATGCAATAGTGATGCAGGAGCATCCAGTGGTGTGAGGGCAATCTTGCATCACCCAAAAAGATGATTTCCATTTTTGTTCCTGTTGTTTTCTTTTTGTAGATGTTTTTGTATTTCTGGATACCCTTTTCGTCGAATAAGAGTTTCCAACTTTCAGAACTTTTCTGCTTTTTCTGCTCAACTGCTATTTTTAGCAGGTTTGAATTTGAAGTCGTGGGAAGACAGAAATTTATGGGAAGGTTCAAGATGGAAAAATACACAGTCTGGTGAAAGAATCAGGTCAAGATCATTCACGACTTGAAAGTTATTCAAGTTCCAATTTCTGCTTTTTGCCCTGAAAAACCTTCCGAGCTCAGTTTGAGGCACCAAACGATCCCGGATGGGCCTGAAAATTTGCAGAAACGCCAAAGTAGTCCGCCAAAGGCCTACTTTGCAGAAAATCGTCTTTTCGAGAGCTTTCCGAAAAGGTATTATCATTGAAGATCCGACGATCGGATTAAAAGTTATGGCTGCCGGAAGTTGGTGCATATTTTAGAAATGTGCTAATTTTCAACTGTGAATTTAAACTTGAATTTCAAATTGTAATTTTGGCGCCAAACCGTCAAAAATCTTATCTCGAAGGTTGTTTTTGGTTCCAAACCGAAATGGGTCTATTTAGGGGCTTGTTTCTGATTTTTGGGTAACTTTTTGGGGAAAGAAGTTCACATGCTGTGAAAGGGGATCTGGGTAATTTTCTGTAAGTTTGTAATTTGCATGTAATACAGAGCTTGGGGATTTGAGATCCTCTGCATGTAAGAAGTCTAATATTTATGAATAAAATATTATTCTCTGTTTTGTGTATTTCAGGTCTCTGGTTTGCTCCTCGTCGTGGTATCGAGCAGTTTCTTGAGCTGCAGAACGTGATCGTCGACCGTGGAGGCGCTTTCTTGCACCAGGACCATGGTTGTGGGTTCAAGATCTTCAAGATGCCTCCAAGAGTGATGCCTGGTAGGCGTGGTGGTGCCAGAGGTGGCCGAGGTGGTAGAAATGCCGATGGAAGAGATCCATTGGCAGCCGAGGGTTTCAGAGCCCTCCAGAGACAAATTGATTTGTTGCAAGAACAGATGAGAAGAGGGTTAAACCCGGGAAGGAGAGGAGAAAGTGAGGATGAAGACGAGGTGGAAGATTCAGATGTAGAAGAGGAAGAAGAACTGATCGATCAAGATCAGATGCGGTTGATAAGGGCCATTTCAAAGATCGGAAAAAGACCCAGAATTGAAGTCCCCAGTTATTCCGGAAGTCTGAACCCAGAGGAGTTGATCGATTGGATCAACGAGCTAGAAGAATATTTCGAGCATGAAGAAGTAGAGGACCCAGATCGGGTTAAGTTTGCAAAGACAAAGCCAAGGGCCATGCCAATATATGGTGGAAAGAGGTCCAGTTGGAGAGAAATCGAAGAGGAAAGGGAAAGATCAGCAGTTGGGATCGCATGGTGGAGAAACTGAAGAAGCAGTTCATACCAGTAGACTATGAATTAGATCTGCTGAAGAAAATGCAAGGGTTGAAGCAAGGAAGCAGATCTGTGAAAGAATACACAGAAGATTTTCACAAGATGATCATCAGAACGGGCCATGCAAAAGCCAACAAGGAGAAGGTAGCCCGTTATCTTAATGGGTTACGACCGAGCATTCAAGAGGAGCTAAGCCTGGTCAGAATGACTACCATTGAGGATGCATACTAGTTTTCTCTGAAAGTTGAGGAGAAGCTCAACAAAAGATTTGATAGCAAGCAAAAAGGCCGCGGAGGTCAAAGCGAAAGGGGTAGTGGAAGATCTTTTGGGAGCCGAAATGAGGATGAAAGGAAAAATGAAGATGTGGGTACCAGTCGAGGTCAAAGGAATGATAACTTCTACCGCCCTCGTGATCAAAATAGTGGTGATCAAAGGGGTCGAGGACGAGGAAGATCTGGGCCAGGACCTAGAAGAGGTGGTTTTAGAGGAACTTGTTTCCATTGTGGTGAAGAAGGGCATCGGGCCTATGAATGTGCACAACACCAAGGAAGGACGGACAGAAGGCCAGAAGGTCGTGGAAGGGTTGTAATATGCATGAGGAGGCGCAACCGAGCATTCGATGATGTCAAGGGGAGAAGCCCTAGTGGTTAGAAGAGCCCTGTAACCGAAGAGAAGCGAGCCGTAACAAAGAAGAATTGCCCGCGACAAGGCAAGTAAAGACAAACGTTGTGAAGTCATTATTGATAGTGAAGCAATCGATAATTTGGTTTCGTAAAGAGATGGTTACTGCCGGAGTTGAAAAGGAAAGGTACCCACATCCATATCGGATTTCCTAGTTGCAGAAAGACCACAAAGTTTTGGTCAATGAGCAGTGCCTAGTAAAGTTCAAGATCGGGAGCTACCATGATGAGGTACTCTGTGATATCATCCCCATGGATGCATGTCACATGTTGCTGGGGAGGCCGTGGCAGCTCGATAGGCGTGCTGTACATGATGGCCATGCAAACACTTATTCCTTGATGAAGGATGGAATCCGCCATAAGTTGAAACCCCTGAAGAAGGACGAAGAAAGGTATGCAGTAGCGCTAGAATTTGTTTTGTTGATGGAAGGAAATTTTTAGAAGGCATGAAGAATGAGCGATGTGTTATGCATTGATTCCTAGAATGGATAAGGAAGGTGGCGAGGAGGTACTCAATAGAATTTTTCTGGACTATTGGACGAAGTTTCGTGGAGATTATTTCGAGTAACGTGACTGAGGGGCTTCTTACCACCAATGAGTGAAGATTAGTCATCGATTGACTTGATCCCCCGAGCCAGTTTTACAAATAAAGTACCACGAATGACTCTCGCAGAATGAGGAGTTGAACAGACAAGTTCTGGCATTCTGTTGAGGAAGGGTTTGATCTGAGAGAGCTCGAGTCTACAAAGACCAAAGATTGGGGCACCAAAGAAGGATGGGAGTGGAGGATGTGTACGCATCTTTAGCCATAAATAAGATAACAATCAAGTACAGATTTCCTTTGCCAAGGATGGATGACCTGATGGACTATTTGAGTGGAGCTTAGTACTTCACAAAGATTGATCTGAAGAGTGGATATCACTAGATCCAAATTAGAGAGGGTGATGAATGGAAGATC